>WWPM01019644.1:0-13194 GCA_023279145.1 Glomeris maerens | reverse complement strand
GACAACTCTGGTTAGACGCTCAAATTGCAACTGCCTTTATTTCACATAAATTCGCCCTTTTATAGTATGTACTCGAATGCGGAAAAGAATATCGAGAGGAAGTAATTAAGGATGCGGAAGGATTAAAGGCAGGAAGTGTATTTATTGTGGCCCTTTGCCTTATAAGTTTGGGCCATGAGGTCATTAACCCTGGATCTCCACAGAAGTGTTAATGTGCAAAATGTCCATGGTTATTACAAATGTAGTAGTGTGTTTGGAACTTAATGCCGCTGTGGTGTTGAACATGAGCAGCAGTACCATTACACGCGCTCGGGCCTGCATTGCTGCTGAAGGAGATGTGTTCGAACATGTGTTGTAAACAACCTGATTGTGTACGGTACGCATACGAACCAGGGCTTCACGATGTGTACCTGCTCTGCCTGACATCTAATACCCCGTACAGACATGCGCTAGTGTCTATTAACTTAGTAGACGCTAACTTAATACCCTTTAAGATAATCGAGGAGCTAATTGTTGTCGCGTTCACACATAGTATCCTGTTCACAATTATGACGTCATGTTTGTGTGATTTTTACTGACAATAAAATGGCTGAACTCGGCTAAGATACTTGCCAACTGTCCCCTTAGTTGTAAATGACGTCATTGTGTGCGTTCACACATACTGAAGCTTAACGGCCTTTAACCACTTACTTGGCAACTAAATGCCATGTCTGTACGGGGTATAAGCTAGCAGGTGCTGGGCAGATAAGCTGTTTCCAGGGGCTTCCCTACTTTAGAATAAATTCGCTATAAATTCGCCCGTCGGCCAATAGGACAAACACTTTGCTCAATTAGACTAATTTCACAATGCTGTACAACTTTCCAATTGGGACTAGGGTTCTAGCTCAAACGGTCCACAAGATAATTTTTGCATGACCTTGAAAACGATGTTAAAGGTCATACCTTTTGCATGCTTTACACTGCCCCCAGTCTTCACAACACATTCCCATTGTTATCTTGTTCCTAACATGAAGCGTTTCGTATTGATGGAGTGGAAACGGTATTATGGGACACCCTGTATAAAGGTTCCACTGCACACATTTAATAAGAATTGAAAGTTTTCCATATTTATTCTCTCACTTGTGCCTGCGCTTGGCAGGGAATATTCAGGTATACATGGAACTTAAAGATTCATTTGCATAGAAAACTAGCTTCCAGAAATGTTATTATGTACTATATTAATTTGTAATGAGGCTTTATGAATTGTCTTACTTTCCACAACCATATAAAGATGTAATCAACTTGGAAACAATAATGTCTGAATCTCAATATACTGTATTACGAATTTTATATGTATTTTTTTTTTGCTCATTTTGCAATCGGATTTGCGTTGCACATGTACGGAAAATAATTGTTGATGAATATAACATGTGAAAAGGACAAACATAATAATAAACACTAGTTTATAACAATAGATACTGTGTGGAGTTTGCAACGCGTTATGAAATGTTCTGAAATAAAACATAATACATCGAATTCTTCATGTATATTGTGGAACTTTGGACCAGGTGGTCATGCACACTCGGATAAACGAGGTTTTAATCTATTTCAAATCGTAATGCACACAATATGCGATCGAAAATATAAAAAAATCCTTACATACCATTTCAGGCGACTTTCGAAGCCATGAATAAGAAGAAATCTTCAAGACGATTTGATGATACAGCTACAAAATAAAATGTATTATATATTAGTTCATGGCATGGGGCAGATTTAAATGATTTTCGATTTTATACATACATACTTATTTCATCATAATTTCGGGAATATATGTCAACAAATGAGTTGCGAAATAACAGATCTTTGATTTTGAATTATTATTAGTCCTCTCTCGATAATCCGGCCCTTCGATTATCCGGCGCCTCCCGTAATCCGGCGTTTTTTGGCCTCCTCCTGAAATTTTTTTAGTTAACTTGTCAGGAGGCAAATAAAGATTTCAATCTTAAGAATTTCTGAAGAATCATGCTGATAGAATTTGTTCCATTCACTCTGTTTCTATTAATTATGCTGAAATTTTAAATAGTGGTTTCTGCAGAATTTCTGCAATGACTGAAAATAATCTGTAGAAAATATTTGTACAAAATCTGAAATTCTGAAAAATATCTGCAAACTATTAATATATTTTCTGCAGAAAATCTGCAGTTGCAATTGTATCTGAAAATATGCTGTTACATTTTCTACAGATAAATATTGATTTCTGCAGATAATCTACAAAATTTTTTGAATTTCTGTAGATTTTCTGCAGAAATCAACGTTTTTCTTTAGGAAATCTGCAGCATATTTTTTCTGGGGTATTGTTACAAAACAAGTAAATGTGTTTTTAATTTGTACTGTTTCAGCTTGTTTACCTCCAACCTTCAATACAAATGTGTAACATATATGCCCTATATGCTATGTGTACAAAAAACGTAGTTTCTGCTATTAATTTTCGGTAATCCGGCGTTTTGTTTTCGATAATCCGGCGGTGCTCTGGTCCCATATCTGCCGGATTAACGAGGGAGGACTGTACTTAGAAAAGGAAACACATGCTTGGGGCCAGTTTTTCTCAGATAATATGGGAACAGGTTACACATATGTACATAGTAGTACTATAAGTGCTAAATATAGGCATTTTTGAGATGGACAAATTCTTTTGAAAATTGCTAAAATTGCTTGAGTTATAATGGACAATTGCTGAAGGGACTTGCATTGACAGAAATGCAGTTTCAGGTCTTGAATGCAAAATAACTGATAAATTTAAAATTAACTTATACACAGGAAAAAATACGCCTTTGTAATGTGTCGCAATCACTATATGGATCACGAATTGTTTTTAACAAAACTCCCTTTTGTGGTGCTTTATAAATGTTGAAAAAAAAATAATTATACAAACCTTTCCTCTATTCGTGTGATGAATACAATGATGAACGTCCCCATCTATGAATTTCAGGATAGAATCGCTCTGATAGAATATAGAAAATTAATGTTTTTGCAGCGCCTTCTGATGGATAAAAGCAGCATCTTTAATAAAACAGCCTCAAAGTACGCAGTCGCAGAACCTGGCGGCGCTCAAAAACAAACAACATTTGCCACGTTTTCAACTTCATTACAACAGCGTATAAACTTTATCGAATCCAAATTTGCATATTAAATCCACTTAGGGGCCGTGCATAAATGACGTCAGCAGTTGAGGGGGGAGGGGATAGACAAAATTTTGATTTTTTGTGGCTAAGGGGGGAGGGGGGTCAAGCCAAAAGTGACATCACTTTGAAATTTGCTAAATAAATTTGTGTGTGGCAAATGAGAGATGGAATTCGCAGAATTTGAGTGTGACAAAGGAAAGTAGGGGAGGGGATTTGATAATCCTAATCTCTCCTTATATGGGCATTGCAAGGGGAGAGTTGAGTGAGAACCATTTAATTATGATATTTTTAGCCATTGGCCTGAACTCTAATAGATCACTGGCATCAGGTTTTTAACCTTTTCACTAGTGGACGAAAATCCAATTGAAATTACATTTTTCGCAATTTGGAACATTGGCTTCAAGCACCTTTCGAAGATAATATTTTAGGCGATAACAATGAGTAAAATATAATGTATTATCAATAAAAATTTACAGAAATGACTTGTCACACGTATTTTTAGTTTTTTCGGTGACGTCACGGGGGGGTACAATAGAAACTGATTATTGGTGATCGAGGGGGGAGGGGGTAAAAAAATAGCGATTTTTTGGTGACGTCATTTGTGCACGGCACCTTACTGTCAACTGCGGTACATTATTGCAAGTTTACTGTTGTAGCATCTTCAAGGACTTTAAAATTGCCAACTTAATTTCAAACTACTGAGAATAAAGCATTTATAAGAATTCGGTGGCCATGTATAACTGAGTATGTACTTCCTAGCCCTGATTTTAATAGTTTACAAAATCCAACAAGTTTTCCAGCATAATGCAACATTTCAAATGATAACTTCGAGGGAATATGCTTCCTCCCCATAGTAAAAATAAGAATGAACGTACTGTCAAACTTTTTTGAAAGGGAAAAATGACAAATAAATACAATTGAAATAAATGGTCTGCTTCTGTTCCGGTATGTGTTTTTCTATTACTTTACTCAGCTTTGATGGATGATGCAGCGAAGGTGAACTGACAGGATAGGATCATTTCACGTCATTTGCACTAAACTGTGCTAGCTATAGGATACCAATTTCTAGGAAGTTTCATTCTTTTAGTGTAGCTTATAGATTATTATTCAATTATCAAGTTTACAGTTTGCACATGGAAATTTTATTGTTCGTAACATTCCAAATTTGTTCTAATATGTAATATCTGTTGCTCCACGAGCAAGAAAATCTGGAAAATTTGGCTTATTTACCTAAAAATTCAAAAACTGATTGGTATACAACCATACATATTCGACAGAAATAATTTCTTTTTTCAATGTAGGCCTATCGTTTCAACATTAATTATAAGATGCTGAGCAGCTGACAGATTACAAAGTTCATTATAAGATGACTTCGTCAACAAAACTGATATGGAAAAAAAAACTTTAGTAAGCCTATACATGATTTAAAACCTTACATCGCTTGTTACCATATCTTCCAAGCACCATAGGAAGTTTGGATTCGTTGAAGTCATCCAATCACTCCCCTAAGAAATTTTGGGGAGGGGTCGTTAAAATGTATAAACTGACAAGACATACAATTTTTCAATTATTGTGGAAGCAAGTGGAAGAAACCAGTTGGGCCAGTTTCTTTTCAGACGCCAGATATAATAGTGGTCATCATGGAGATACGAACCCTCGACGACCTCATCCAACAACTACATGAGATTTTTTCCAGCGATTCTGTAAACATCGAACATGTTCATCAAATCTTGATGTCTTACAAAAGTAATCCAGAAGAATGGAAGAAATTCGCTCATTTCGACAGAAACAGGTAAGCTTAATTCCACCAATTTCATTTATTTGTTCTCTTCATTATATACAACAAAGAAACAAACTGATAGTGTTTAAATTCAGTAAATGGCCCTATGGAAGAAACCCATTAATCGGGCACACAGATTAAACGTCAAGTGGTGAATTCATCATTTGAAGAAGAAAAAAATTTGAACTTGAGCCAAAGATTTGATTAACAACCAATGGGGAGTAGGTCATAAAAACACGTCATGATTTTCCCTCACGCCACATATCAATTTTGCAACATGTTTACGAAGAAAGAAACAACTTAATTTCATCAATGGTGGGATTCATACTACTGTAGTACTTTGTAATAATGATACTACATATAGAGAAATGATATTAGCCGATTTTCAATAATAGCACATATTTCATTTACTTATGTCAATTGACACTTGTTATTAAGTCTGTCTTTCCCATTTGATAGTATCAAGTATGATACATTTTTGAAAAGGAAATTCCCTCTACTTTTTTTATCTTGGTGTTAAATTTTGATAGCCATAGAAATCATATTGACTTTGAAAAAAAATAATTTTAACAGCAGATTTAATATTTAATAAACATTTAACACCAAGATCACATTTCATGGTGAAATTGAGGTGCGTCAGCAACACACACTTTGAAAATAAATATTGTTTAATTGGTTATGGTAAATAAATGTTGAGCTTTTCTATCTCAAATTTCACGGTCTCCCAGACATATTGCAAAAAATTGTTAAATATCATAAAACACCAATTTAATGTTTAAATTTAGAATTCTGGAAACATTTAAAAACCTGGGCTAAAATTTCGCCTCATCACGCATAAACAGTTGTAAATTGCTCCCTAGGAAAAGCACCAATTATTAAGGGTTTGTTGACGCACTTGGATACCGCAAGAAAGCAAACTGGTCCAAACCGGATTTGTGGATCTTATTCATTACATAATATTCGGTACTGGTTTTTTGCAGTTCAAATCAGCACAGGCTTCTAATGACGCATACTAACACGTTTTTATAACAAAAGAACCACATTTTCTTTACTGGCACAACTATGCATGTTTATATACAGATCGATGACTGCATTTGGTAACAATTATTAGAGCAACCTTTTCATATTAAGATCAAGGACCAAGGCAATAAGACTTGCATGTAACAAGGATAGTAATTGCAAACAGCTAGCTACTATATATAAATGTAGGGATTCCTAAACAACATCCTAATTTCCTTGGGGAGCTTTAAATAGAAACAAGAATATAGCTATATAATAGAAATGGATATACGATTAATCTAAATGTTCCATGAACATTCTGCGCACAATCTATAATGACGTCTCGAGACGATGGCTAAAATATTGGATATAATCCTGAGCAAAAGATATAAAAAATATAATAACTCTGACGTTTTATTACCAATTTCTGATTATGGTTTAGGAACACAGTGAAATGACGAACAACTCGATCCACACGATCTGATAAAGTAATGCTGAATGAATTTAATAGTTCTGTAGATCGGTATCAAAACGAAAATTGCGAAAATAATGGTTGCATGCAAGGTCATAAAAGAGGTATAAATGTTTGAAACACAATAGTGTACTTATTCGATATTGCCCCCAGTATGCCCATATGGAATATCTTCAAGTCATCTGCAAAACTTCAAAGTAACTTCCATGTCTAGTTACAAGCTGAAATAAAAGAAGGATGTCAAATGTAATAACCATATTGCACAGATAAATCGAAACTCCTCTTTATATAATAAGGTTAAACACCAATTCCATCCATATACTGTATGTAAAAGAAAAATATCCACTTTTTCTCTTTAATTATATTAACATTATGCCTCCAAATGCATACACTACAAAATCCCTCAAAATATTTCCGATAGGAAATTTCCACGAAAACAATTTTTGTAATATTAGATCATTACACAATTATCTGTAATGTTTTATAGTGTATCATATGAGACCATTGCAAGTAATGTTGATGTGTCTATCGATTTATGAGTGTTGAAATGAAATACAATACGAGCATGATTCACACAGTCAATCTTCAATAATACTTTGCAAAACGGCCAGTGTAAATGCGATTTTTCAATTCCTTTCATTGTATGTTCCCCACGTGCTAGTATATAAAAATAGGACTAGTTATTGATAAATTCTGAAACTTACCTATATAGCTTTTATAGATAAGCAACAATCCTGTGCAGCGTACAATTCCAACCGATAAATGTCAAAGGACACAACAATACGACATTGTTAAAAAAAATCTGATATCCACGTGGAAACTGTAAATTTTGCACTGGACATTCAAAGCAAAATGCTCACTTTTGTGTGAATCACAAACCTAACAATACTGCGATGCAATGACATAAATATTGTTATGTTTGTATGCAAGATATAATATTACCAAACCAACTGCAAGTACATGCTTTTTAAAAAGACAAAATGGAATGCATTGGTTTTCGATATAAAAATCACGCCTTCTGACAAAGTCTTTACAATTTGATTGACTGTGGAAATGATATTGCACTTATAATTGGCTGTACGTCATAAAGTAGCCAATCGATTTTGAGATAATTTATTCAAACCTGGACTAAATTTGTCAGCACAAATGGGTACTTGGCACTTGCGGTATTGTGACACACAACGTCATGGAATATGAATTATTGTTTTTGAAGAAAACCTTGAAAATCGATCAATAATATCACGTTGTCAACTAAAAAGTTATTGTTACACAATTAAATTCGACGATTAATTATTTAAAGTTTTATTCTGCTTACACTATTTATTTTCAAACAAGGGAAACTTTCTCAATGTCTTTAATTAAGCAACAAAAATGCAAATATTTTCCATAGAAGAGATAATTTCAACCACAACTTGTATTTCAAACAATAATTGGCAAACGAGTTCCATCTTTGGACTTATTCATACACGCTATGAAACATAAAATGGATTTATATTTGAGGCCATACATCTGAAAACAAATATTGGAATTGTAATCCTGATAACGAGCGTAAACAAGTTTTGATTTAAGGAAATGACAGTTGCGTGTATTGATTTACGTATTTGCTGAATTTGAGACCTTCCTCTGTAATTCTATTGCTTTTCAATGTGACATCGAATACGGCGCACAAATCTTGGTGCCAGGCGAGTCATCTTTCAGAAATATTAATAAAGTCATTAGATCTGTACGTTTTTCAAAGTCTGCACACCAAATCGCGATCGTATTGAAACGTGCGCGGATTATCAGATTTTCTAATAATCGGTTTCATTTTTATCGTTTCAGCAATGAAGTGCTCGTGATCAAGTTTAACAACTACTAGTTCAAACTTATAAGTTTGACTACGCATGTCAGAGCAACTGTCAATTACGCCATATTTTATAATTTGCATGATCAATTTCCCACTTCTACAATTCTTTAAAATATGTGCATCAGATTAAAATACAAAAACACATAATAATATTGATTTACATATTAAACTCATTATTTTAATTCCGATAACAAAGTTACAAGTACAGTAATAAATGTAAATCCTGAATAATCTCAATTTATTTTAGCAGGTTCTAGATGACATGCTTCGGTGTTAGTCTATAATATTTTATTTGTTTTGAATGATGCTTCCCAATTATTCTACCCGCCTCTAATTTGCCAAATTTATCTTGTGTTATAGGTATACCAGAAACCTGGTAGATTCTGGAAATGGAAAATTCAACCTTATGATCCTGTGTTGGGGTGAAAGTCAGGGCAGCAATATACACGACCACGCTGACAGTCATTGTTTCATGAAGGCAAGTGTGTGTGTATATATAGTAATGTGGATGTTGATAAAAAGCAGAAAAACTATAAAAATCAAACTGTCACTTGTAGATGCTCCACGGGGAATTGACAGAAGTAAGATTCCCACGCCAGCCAGAATCTGCGACGGGTGAGAAGCTGGTACCCATTGGAGAAACAACACTAGAACACGACAATGTTTGCTATATAAATGGTATAAACGCCCTATGTGTTAGCAATTAAACTATTACAAATACGCATACTATTTAAAGTCCCACTTGCTGCAATTTATATTAACCGTAGAATATTTACAATCAATGGGGTTTAATGAAATTAAGACATAGCAAAAGCATACCTTGCAATATGTAGTCATTGTCTTGACAACAACAAAAATGGAAGAGAGAATTGCCATATGTTAATTATAACCTCCTTCCCATAAGTCATAAGAGGTTGATTGCTGTATCCTATTTCAAAAGGAGACCGATTTCTGCAAAAAGTATCAAACCGAAGCCCTAATTTAATTTAACGATCGATTTATTCCAAAGTATATATAAATAAAAATCGAATCATAAAGCCTGCTCAACTTGCATTTTTCCGCATGTTCCCAAACAGTTGAATGATAAATATCCAGTCAAACATCTATTTCCACCCAAATGCCATGAAGTACTTCTGGTGGAACTTCTTGGGTGTATATCATTTTTAAATCGTATTAAATTTCGTTGATTAATTATCATCCACATAATGCATGTATTAAAAGTCAGGCCCTTTTTTGAAACACCCTGTATGATGTACGTAAGCTAAGACTGCTATCGATCAAAGTGTAAAGTGTAAAATAATCCGAATGTGCATGTCATTATTCGACTTCAATCAGACAATATGATCGCTTGTACTTGTGTACTAACAACGTTGTGGTGTAACTTGATTATACCATAGATATTTCATAATTTACATATATAATTCATTACAAAAGTTAGACTGGAAACGTATCTCAAAGGAATGCTGAGAAGGAAAATATAATACTGAAAAAATATTAATAGTACAAGTATTACAAGTACATGATTAGGTTTTATTTATGAAACATTCAGTGCAAATGAGAAAACTGATATGAACTTAATAAATGGTATATTTGTCTGAAGATTCCCTGGGACTGCATCGAGTTGAAAATCGAAGTCACACTGAACCAGCTGTCAGCTTGCATCTGTACTGTCCACCTTTTGACCAATGCCACACATTCGACCTCAGGACAGGAACTAAAGCCACTTGCAAAGTGACATTCTGGAGTAAATTTGGAGAAAGGACACCATTTACGACAAAGGCTTAAACGCAACAAGTAAGCTCAAGTTGCATTGTGTTTAAGCGATATGCTCTTTATGTTTGTCCCTAAGTTGCACAAACTATATATAATTCATAACTTTTTATGCATTTCAAGAAGCTGTTACAAAGAACCTATACTACTGGAAAGCAGCCATTCAAGGGAAATTAGGAGTTGAAATGTCGGCAGTGATTTTAGCTAAACTTAGCTAATGTTCAAATATTATACTCGACAATGACTTTTTATCTTATAAAACGAAATAAAACTATAAATATTATTCGCAGATACAGAGTTCTTTGATTTCATCGTATTTAATCTTTGCATGAGCTCTATTATCTAAAGCCGACCTCATTACAGTAATTGATAAAAATAATTGCTGCAATGCAACAGCTTAAAGCGCCAAACACGCATGGTATTGTATATCATCTTGAGCTATTGGACATTCGTATTTGAAACCATTTTGTTGATCAGATGTTGTCGGGGATAGTTTTTAATATAGAAAATGGCAGAATTTAAACTAAACTTTATGCATTTGTTTGCAGCGATGAAAGCAACTACATGCAATTCGGATATTAATGCTGTCCACAATGTGGCAGGTTTTTATTTGAACAGGACAAAATAAAAAAAGGTCATCCACGAAAAGTGCAGACAGTAATGACTTTTCCCAGAGGCAATATAGTGTTTTCCAAATAGTGCAATCTGTTTGAATGTGATGGGCTTGGAACCAACATGGACCAATTTAATGAAATAAGTGAACTAATGTGAAATATAGGTTTGACAAAGAAATTTATATCTAGCCTGACTTGTGGTCAATGTGCACTGTTATAAAATCTTCTTTTAGTTGTAGCAGCAGTAAATTACATATATGCTATACATACCAACGTATGTATACAGGGTGAGGCAAAAGTCTGATTCCCTATGGAATATCTCGAAAATGGTGACAGTTATCGCTTTGAATGTTTTGCCGCTGTATAGAAAGTAGTAGAGGGGGCAATCCAAAAATCATATCGCACGTCGCCTCCGAGGTCATTCCAGTATTATTTTTAAATGGTTTGAATTAGCACTCTATTCCCAATTTCAAAGTTGTAGAGCTTTGTCGAATTAGTCTAATTGAGCAAAGTTTATGTCCCATTTGGTGACTGGCGCATTTAAGCTGAAGTAGGAAAGCCCAGTTACACTCTGGTTTCAGCTTCTCTGCCTGACACTATCTTGGTTAGGGATCATCCATAAAATACGATTGCTTTCAGGGGGAGGGGGTCTTTGGGTGACTGTGACAAAAGTGTACGATAAAATGGGGGGGGGGGGGGTTTAATTCCATGATGTGTACGTTTCATCAATTTTTCCCGTCATTACTGTGCAAATCCAAATATTTACAAAGTTTGGACAAAATTTCCTTTTTACACATAGTACATTTAAACTTTAATATTAACTTTAACATGCAAATCATAAATGCATGTCTTGTCTTTTACCGGAAAAGGGGGTCATTTATATTCTAAATTAGGGTCGGCCAAGGGGGGGGGGGGGGGGGGTTTTTTTAACTTTGTTACAAATGGGGGGGGGGGGGGTACAAATTTCAAAAGCTCTTGAGTTTTCCGAGCACAGTGAGGACAAGCATTGCCATGCAAAAACACAACACCAGATTTCAACAGACCGCGACGTTTGTTTCGGATCAGCCCCCTTACAGCCCCACCTGGCCCCAAGTGATTTTCATCTCTTCACTCACATGAAGAAGTGGCTTGCGTCGCAGAACTACCCGGACGATGAAAAATTTTTAAATGCCGTGAAAGATTAGGTACATGTCCCTGCGGCTGAATTTTATGAGGAAGGAATTTGTAAATGAGAGAAACGCCATGATAAATGCTTAAATTTAAATGATGACCGAATTGAAAAATAGCAAACACCTGTGGTATTGTAAGATTTCTAATTTACAGCTAAAGTGAGGTTAATTTCCGAACCACCCTAGTACAATAAATTCTGCAATGCGCTTCTCATCTAATATGTGCTCAATGTGTCTACTCTCTGCAGCAATACATACTTGTGCATGGTGTTCAATGGATCTTGCCTAAAATAGTTCCCTTTTTATAACCAGTTAACTAAACTGTTTGTATGCAAATTTAACACGTGTTGTATAAAATCTGGTTTGAGGAATCAGCTTCCACACATACCTAGTAGCAAATGCCGCTCATGCAGACGTCACCCAATGGGACATAAACTTTGGTCATATAGACTAATTCAACAATGCTCTACAACTTTCAAATTGAGGCTAGGGTACTAACTCAAACGGGTTAAAAAATAATTCTTGAATGACCTTGAAGACGGCATCATAGGCCACGTGCGATATGATTTTGGATTGCCCCTCTACAACTTGCTATACAACGGCAAAACATTCGAAGCGATAACTGTCAACGTTTCCGAGATATTCCATCGGGAACCAGACTTTCGCCTCATCCTGTATAGCAAACTGAAGTATAAATGAGCGGAGTGAAGATCCAATCTTTTGAATTTAGTTGTTGGACAAATTACAAATTTACCTATTTAATCTGTTCATTATTCGCAATATAGTTAAAAAAACCATCCTGGTCAATTAACAAAATCTCATGATAATAGAAATAATACACCATTTATTTACAGTCGATCGTGGTCATTAGTGCTGTATTGTTGATTCGAATATGTATACAAGTTTACATAATGAGCTAATCTGTCTATTCGTATCACTATGATTTACATGTTAGTATGTTTGCCACGAGTATTATACCTCTATAAACCAACATTTTGTTCGAGTAATTGTATATTTTACAGTTATTGTTTTGAAGCACATATCACGGCAGGCACAATATAGTCCAACCTCGCAATCTTACCATGTTTCAGTTCAAGTCTATAATTTATTGTCAGACCACCCGTTTTCATATTTGGGCAGCAGGAGGGTGGGGGTGCATATCACTCCAGTTTGTCCAAGGTAAACTATAAACTTTGTGCAATCACACAGAATATGGATTATGTTTGAACATAATTCTAAATGTACATAGAAGTAAAATCACCTCGCAAATCGAATACCATCTTACTGTAATACTAATCTTACTGCAATTCCGTTTCAGTCATGCTTCAAATAATTAAAATTCAATATTGGTTCAATTTTAGTAATGATATTCGTACATCTAGA
>WWPM01019630.1:0-12588 GCA_023279145.1 Glomeris maerens | reverse complement strand
GGGGGGGGGGTGATTACTAATAATGTGATGTCACGCACCTCAAAGGTCTATAGCTGACAAATTTAATAAATAATTTAATGATTTAGCCAGTTGGCTTGTTCCTATTTTCGATGAAATTTAATAAATGCATTCTCATTTACATCATTTTATTTTTTTAAACCACAATTTGGGACGTGACATGGGGGGGGGGGGGCTCTAGGTAATGCGACAAATGTGTGATATGGGGGGGGGGGGGGGCAAAATGTCTTCAAAATGCGTGACATCATTTATGGATGGCCCCCTAGACATACTATAATATATTCATAAACTTACATACTACACTATAATATTTTACAAATAGTTTTAAGAATGTAGAAGGTACAGTGAATTAGTTACCACATAGTGGCCCTTCTTTTCAGGAACTCTTTTTGGGGGAGCATTTAGCCTCTCCTTCATTTTTTTCCCTGCAGCAGCACGGTAATCTGCCCATTCTAAATTACACATAGTATATGCAAAATGCATTACATAATAAGCACAAAAATGTCTTCAAAAAAGTATACTTACTAGCACTCATCGAGTCTCTGTCTTCTTCCGAGTCACAGTTCTTTTTTCTTTTATTATTATTCATTATAAGACTAATCTTGAGACATGTGCTCACCGCATGGGCTTGGACATGTGGTTAACCAAAACCTGAAATGCAAGGTATAGGTAAAAGGTGGAAATTCAATGGGCACATGCGTAATTAATCATGTTATAATACAAAAATTGTTGGCAATGTTGATCATTTGATTGGGAGACAGTTTTTAAAATTGAGATCGTTAATTAAAAAGCAAAATACTAGCCTGAATGCTGTAGGGTTGAAGATGGCGATCATAAACGTGCTTCCCTGCACAACATGGCGGTTTTGGGCTGTGGCGGTTCTGGGACACCCACAGTGGCGGTTTTGGGCCAAGAGCAGTACAAACTCATTTTCGTTTTGAAATGAAAGTAGAATTGAAATGAAAGTAGAATTGAAATGAAAGTAGAATTGAAATGAAAGTAGAATTTGAAATGAATGTAGAATTTGAAATGAAAATAGAAATGAAATGAAAGTAGAAATGAAATGAAAGTAGAAATGAAATGAAAGTAGAAATGAAATGAAAATAGAATTAAAATGAAAATAGAAATGAAATAAAAGTAGAATTAAAACGAAAGTAAAATTGGAATGAAAGTAGAAATCGGTATTGAAATAGTTTAAAAATCAATGCAGTTTCAGTGAAAACCCATATTTACTTCATAAATATTTGAAATTTTGCCATGGCGGGTTTGGGCCACCATACTTTTCAGTTTAATATCATCATTGTGCAAGTCCTTTTTCAAATGCAACTCGCTGCTAGACTTCTCAGCAAGGTAGGACCAAACCACTTCATCCTTGGATTTACCATGTCTCCGTTCAAAAGAAGGAGGAGTCAATTTTCGTGTAGTTGCATCTTTACCGACAGACTCGAGTTCGACAGAGCCATTATTTCAGTATTCGTTGAGTCCTCATAATTTACATCTGCTACATCTTCTACTGTTAGTTCCTCTTCACTTTGATGCTGGCTCACATGTGATTGCACAATGTCAATGTATTCTTTGTTGAGGTGGATGGAGTCATCGTGAAATGGTCTCTTACCAGATACTAAATTTGCTTGGGCTGCATTTCTAATTTCTTTTGCAAGATCCCGGCTATCTTTCATTTCGTTCACATGCTTGCTTGGTCTTCCAACCTTCTTACCCTTTTTGTCACTTTCCGGAAGAACCAATCGTTCATAATTACCCCCTATAGATTGCAAATGACGCATCTTCTCACCCCATTCAGTTTTCAGTCGTTCGTTACCAGACTCTGTTGCATCTTCTTTGTCATAGGATTTGAATTTGTTAATCTGCGCTAGCATGTGTTCCTTCAGCAGGCGTACAGTGCACGATATAAATCTATGCAAAAACCAATATTGTTAATATAGTTTGAATTAAGAAACCCTGAGGTTTTATCCGCAACCAATTCATGTATATACATGCTATTTCAAAACGATGATGTTATTGTTGACATAATTTAGCCAAGTCAATAGTTACTCTGGAAGTTTTGTATGTTTGATGTCATGCATGCAATATATTACGGAATTTTAATTGATCCATCAAAAAATTTATTAAAAGTAAACATTGTTCTTTATTTTCCAATGGAAAATTTCAACATTCCTCCTGATTTCTTACTATAACACATTTTAAGGATGTCTTGTATGGCCACAATAATATGATAGCAGCAAAAAATACGGCAAGGTAGGAATACATAAAGTGTGCTCAAATTGAGGAAACAAATGAAAAAAACACGATGTTAGTGTGAAGAAACAACTATAACCTTTTTTCAAGTAAAATTTCTTATTATTAATGCAGGTGTACACCATTCTCAAGAACTGTTGCTATCAATATGCCAACACAAAAACACCCTCAAAATTTAAGGAAACCTGAAGGAATGCAAAACGTTTTCATGGGAAATTTTAGCATTAGCAAACATATACAAAACATTCCAGCTTTGCTATTCATTTGGGGACAACTGTAAGCATTTATAACCACTCTTTCAGGCGTTTAATTTGGAAAAATCCAGTTGTATATGTAAGAAGCATGCATAATTAATTTAAGTAGATGATTTCTAGCAAATTATAACCGTACCTGTTGTTATCATGATAAAGTTTACCGTGTACATTTCGCCGCAATTCATCCATGGAATTACTTGTGTCCTCACAAGTAACGTTAAATAACTCATCGATGGCACGAAGTTCCTCGGTAGTCGAAAAATGGAACCTGCTCGCCTTCTTCATGTTTGGCCGTCAAAAAAATTAATTAACTCAAGCTATATCAGGTACTTAACTATGTTTGAAAACCGTTTTACCTTTCCAATCTATGAGATTGCAAATGACGGATGTATCGCTGACGTCATCCTTTCATGCAGTGACGAATTTAGCAGAAATCGTCCTGATTGGCTGAGTTAAATTATAATATAGCGTGTGTTTCGTTACGTTAAGCCTTTCCCGTTATAGTTACAATCATAAATACAGATTGTAACTCTAATTATAATAGAAAAGATTCATGCGCAAACTCACTAATATCCTGAAATATGCTTGCTACAGCTTTTGCGAGTTTGCACTGGTTGCCCAGCGACTCCAGTTCGACTTCTCCCCTGTAAACTCACGGTTGGAAACCAGTGCAAACTCGCAAAGCTGCACCCGTCAAAAACTTTAGTTCTGGAAACAAAATTTCAAGATATTGACGACAACAAGGAAATATTTTAGAAGTTATTTGTACAATATTTAATTGGCACACACCTTGTATATTCAACAATTGAACACAAAAACATTAATGAAGGTTCCACAGTGAATTGTTTAGGTTTCTGGATCTTCAGACATGTTAAGCTGCAAGTAGAATTAAAAAAAAATATTTATAAATTTTATGCAGATTGCCTATTCACTTGATTTGTTTGCAAACGTGCAATATCTTGCCTGTTTCCTTTTCTTGTCTTTTACATTTTCTCATTTTATTTCTAAGTGCTGCTGTCACCACAGACTTCTCCACGTTAAATTTGGCTACAATGTGATCTATAAATTACAAGTTTGCTTATTTGTTTAAAACCTTTCTGACAGTTGTAAATAGTACTATCTTACTGATGTATTACCAATTATCTGTGTTAATTTTTTCTGGTCCAGCACTGGTTTAGAGGAAGACCCTAATTTTTTTAAGGCATGAGTTTGCAACATCTGGCACCCAAAGACAGCCAGAAGCAAGTCTGCAGAATAGCGCGAGAAGTTTTTTGGGATATTCCAATATAGACTTGCTGTGGAAGACATAATGTCAGTTCCAGTGAGAACAATGTTCCCATTTCTTAATCTTGCATAAACTTACAAAATGACTATGTAGTTTACATTGTGACTGAACTCAAGCTTTTAACGTAATACATACAGTATGTACTACATGCATGCAATATATGACCTTACTTTATCTGAAATGGTTTTCAATTGCGAAGAAGCATCGCAAACATCTGAATTAATGATAATTTCTGTATCCGATGATGAGTGAATCTTGTGCGGAATTGGTGCTCTCGTAATTGGCTACATACACAATTGTTTGGCTGCAGCAAGAGCAATGTGAAGTTTCTTCGTAAGTTCAAAGCATTCTCAAATTATAAGTAGAAATTTCATAATTAGTACAGCTCTATGTTTCATACCAACACAGCCAGGATTAATACCCTTGTAATCTTGTAACTCTTTTTCCACGTTCATTCTTTTTTTCTTTTGTATGCTAATTCAGCTTTCAGCAAATAATTTGATGCCTGCTTACTAAAAGTGACGGCTTCTATGGACGATTCGTCACTTTCCTTAAAAAAAATATACCGTAAATCCGGGATAATAAGCCTGCCTCGAGAATACACCGGTCTAGTAAATAGGCCGGTTGAAACAAAAAAAATGCAAAATTAGCCGGTCTTGAAAATAAGCTCGTTATGAAAGGGCTACCCAATCCATGCGACTCTACCGCTACCCGATCTACACAACTCCTCCACTACCCGATCTGTTTTATGAAAAATAATACAATTTAATTTTGTATACCTATTTTAATGTTAAAATCGATAATTCATTTTCTAACCTAAAAATTCACTGTGCAATTTTCATTACATTTTATTAAAATCACAAAAAAATCATTTCATACGCATTTCATTGAGCATAAGACATTGCGATATGCGTATTGCATTACAGAAATGCGTCCGGTTTATTTTGTTAATATCAATTCACCACGGTCTCGAAATTTAGCCTTTCTCGTAAATTAGCCTGGCCAAAAAAGAAAAATTAAAAAAATAAGCCTGCGTTTATTATCCTGGATTTACGGTAATAACCCTTTAAAAGTTCTACGAAGGTGCTAATTTTTACATGCGATTGAGGTTATTTTTGATTAAGTTTTGCATACACCTCGTGAATTTCCAATCTTTTATGTGTGCGACTGCGGTGTGGAAAAAGGTCGCGGCTGAGACATGATGCACCACTCACAATATGCCTTATTGGATTTTTAGACACCTTGTTAGGCAGATTTAGTTTGTTAGAAATCCCCAGAATTTCTTGTGATCTGGCTAAAGAAGCCATTTTTGTTGCCTGGCAAACAGTTTGCTTTGTGGTTTTGCCAGGCTTTAAATTTTGATTTTCATCCTGAAACCTCACAAAATGTTACAAATGCTAATTATAATGTTAAAAAAATTCACATTGGAATCAATATCTGATCGCCATTTTGGAAGCTTTATGTTTCTTTTCAAGGTTTGTTCTGGATAGCTTGACTTTGGTGGTATCGCAAACGGTTCTTTATCAAGCATTTTATGAGTGCTGACTTCAACTATTTTGTTTAATATTGCGTTAAATCCCCACGCTTATCTGCAACCATTTAGAATAATTAAACATTTAAGTCAACATGTATATAAATGCTGTTGTAAGAACCCATAATCAAAAAAAAATTACCTGCAATCTGTAACAATTTGGCGGTACACAATTTTTCAGTTTTTGCTTGCTTGGGACGATTGGTCCATTTGACGAGAACTTCTAGGTTTCGTTTAGCATTTCCACAATCTCCATAGCTCCATTTTTCTCAAAAAATTCAACGAGGGCAAACATGTTTTGCAGCTGCCAGGTACCAAATTCAACTGTTAAAAAACTTATATTTTACATTTTTGTGGATGGGCTGTACACAACAGGAAGTGGCGCTACTAGCGTTACACTACAACAAAGGGCGCCACAGGTGGCAGTAGATTGCATCCCCAACAATTTTGAACAGTATGCTAGCTGGTTTTAATGCAATTTTGAAATATATATACGAAAATAAAGCTAATTGTAAATTTTTCTATATTTAATATAAGTATTTATATTATGCTAATTAAGTATATTGAAGGCAGCAATTTTCTACATAAAAATTAATTGCATATGAAATAAATATTTTTTTTCTTATTAATTACCCATCTGCTGAATTCTCTACATTTTATCTAAAATAAATGAATAACATGCTGATAAGTTTTCAGCAAGAAATGTAATACTGTAAATACAGGGTGTCCCGTAAAGATGGGGCAAAAATCCAATGGCTGATGCATTGGACTGTTTTAAGCATATTTTGTTCTGTTAGAATTTTGGATACCAGGCTCCATTTTGAAGATACAGGGTCAACGGACGGGTTGCGTGACCCCTCCGAAAAGCACTGCAAACCAAGTTAGTACTTCCCTGTTTTGCACGAGATTAGCTGCGCAGCATTTCCATGGGGCTGCAAGCGCTTCTTTCAGTCAATGTTTCTGAAAAGTGCTGAGTAACTAGGCTCTTCTAAACATTGTATGTATTGTGTGCTGTGATGATTTCTGAAAATCAGCTTTGTTTTGAAGAAACTGGGCCAACAAATTTTTCGACAATGACATTTTATTGCCGCAAGTTACAAGCGAAAGTATCTTCACCTACAAGAACTGTTCAAAGTGTGTACCTCCAGCTAAGAGGCAACAATCCAGTCGGTTCCTCAATGATTGGCGAACTCGTTCGAAAACACCAGGGCTGTTGCGTATGGAGTTACACCCGTCGATTATCCGAGTTCGCAAGTCTTCCACATTTGCGACTGGATTCACGTAAACTAATGACTTAAGGTGGCCCCATAGGAAATAATCCAGGGGGTTTAGGTCCGGGGATCGAGCAGGCCATAAGTGAGGTCTGCCTCTACCAATCCAGCGATCTCCGTATGTATCCGTTAAAAACGTACGCGCAACCATACTGAAATGCGCCGGTGCACCGTCGTGCATGAACCACATTGCAATCCTCGTTGCCAATGGTACATCCTCCCGAAACTCAGGTAATGTATGTTCCAAAAAGTTGCGGTAAACCGTACCAGTCAGTCTTCCTGGTAAAAATATTGGTCCAATCAACCGGTCACCCACAATTCCTGCCCACACATTCAACGAGAACAGATGTTGAAAGCGATCTTGGAGTATCTGATGCGGATTTTATACGGCCCACGCATGGTTGTTATGAAAATTGCGTATTGCATCCCGTGAAAAATTTGATTTGTCGGTAAACAAAATCAGGGTGAGGAAGTGAGGGATTTCAACCAATGTTTGTAAAAGCCATCGGCAGAATGTCATACGTAGGGGAAAATCAGGAGGAAGAAGCGCCTGAACGCGTTGTATGTGGTAGGGGTACAAACAATTGTCCCTCAGAATTCTCGAAACAGTCCCCCTACTCACATTCCAAGTGTTTGATATTATTCGAATAGAAGTACCAGGTTCTCTCTGTATCATGCCAAGCACATTGCCTTCCAATTCTAGTGTGCATGCTGTCGCTGGCCTTGCAGATCCACCACTTCGTTTCAATATGCCTGTTTCATGCAGACGCTGATGAATCCTCTGGAAGGTTTTCCTATCAGGAACATTACGGCCAGGAAATCGTTCAGCATATAATCGCCTAGCTTTCGATGAATTGCCATCAGCCAGTCCGTACATGAAGTGAATGTCAGTCATTTCGGTGTTTGTGTAGGAATTCATACATGCAGGACTGCGCTAACAGAACATAAATTGAACACAGTTTCACAAAACAATCCAATTTATTGGAAAATCACCGCAATCAAGGTCAATGGTCAATACCACATGCAAAATAATAATGGCTTATTTTCAGAAACATTGACTGGGAGATGCGCAGTGCAGCCCCATGGAAATGCTGCGCGGCTAATCTCGTGCAAAACAGGGAAGCACAAACTTGGTTTGCAGTGCTTTTCCAAGGGGTCACGCGACCCGTCCGTTGACACTGTATCTTCAAAACGGAGCCTGGTATCCAAAATTATAAGAGAACAAAATATGTTTAGAACAATCCAGTGCATCAGCCCTTGGATTTTTGCCCCATCTTTACGGGACACCCTGTATATACACACACAATGTCAATTTCACTGTTGGGATGGGGAAAATGTTTCACAGCAACTGTAGATAGCTGGGTTTGTTCCATTACTGCATGTCTGTTGCAGTGTTGTTCATTGCAAGGAAGGGATATTTTTTCCACTACTTATATGCAGAATCTTTTCTGTATATATTATTATTTGCAACATTAAGCTTTGAACCCTTCCGCAACCCTTCTATCTGATAACTTTAGGGCAGAACAGTATTAACTGTGTTGCTGAAATGGTTGGAAATATTTCAACTGTCTTTTTGAAAGATTGGGCTACCTTTTTATAGGTGCCATCCATAATTGTTAGGAATGCACTTTTAATGACATTTGACTCAATGTCTCATGGACATCCTGGATCCCAATTCGAAGAAAGCATACAGGTTGTACAGCTTGCGAAGACGCCGGGGTCTTTGATGGCCACGGCATTGCGACGCCCTCGGAGTAGAGCGAGATGGAAAGCGATGTGGCCGATGCGTTGTCCTGATGGCTCCTGGGTGGTCTATCAACTCCGTGCTCGGAGATCTCGGATGTGTCCTGCAGGAGGATTGCTGCGTCGTCGCTGATGCTCGGTGAGTGGTTGTTGATCCCTCGAAGTTTGCATCTGCTTCCGTCGGTCAGGGTAGCAGGCTTATACAAGTCAAGGGAATAATATATACCACAGACCAAAGAAGTATACACATGGTGTATTTAAATCAATGGCCTTTATTCCCCAAGACAGGGTTTCAGCAAATGCAACACGTACAGTATTTGTACACCTTAATATTTTGTTATCAGGCGATAACTTCTGCGAACCTCCTTTTATATTCCTTGATCCCTTCTCTCTTCTAGTCATATTTCTTCACACCACTAACTACCAATACCTCCTGCACCTCCGCTTTATGCGGGAAAACCTCTTTCAAGGTCACCATTAGGGGCTGATGGTCTGAGTAAATACTCTCTCCTACTCGAAACTCCTCAATCTCTCTTCTTGCCTCTCTGTTCACTATCCCATATTCTATCAGCGTATTTCCCTGGTGTCCAATATATACAGTAGAACTTGGTTATAGTAGACTTCAAGGGACCGACGAAAAATGTGCGCTATATCCGATGTCCATTACATCCAAATAATGTCATAAATATAAAATCATTGTTTCCAAGCATTTTAGCCAACTCTTCACTCATTACTCGGAGCAGTGGTCCAGAAATTGGAGTGTTTGCATATCTTTGCACTTTAAACCATTCAAGAAGAGCTTCATCTGCATCTCTGTTTGGGCTACGCATTTTTTTGAATTGGGTCCGTGTTCTTCAAATGCCTTTTGGATGCTTTCTCTCTTTTTCCATATTGAGGAAATTGTTAATTTTTGAATTCCAAGCTTCTTTACAACATTTGCTTGACTCTGTCTACTTTCAATCTCCTTAATAATCTTCACCTTTTTCAGTAAAGTAAAAGAGAGTCTAGTTCTTTTTGTACTCATCATTTCAGCAACTAGCCAACAACTGAACTAGCATTGTTTAACTCTATAAAGTACAGTAATCATTCAATTGCAGCATTAGATTTTGCCCTTTGGCTTTTTAAAATCCGAAACATTTCTGAGAAGACATTACTTAGAACATTTCGTAGAAGACAATTATACACCCTACCTCTTTCTGCAGTCAAAAGGGAACACATGCATGGGGCCAGTTTTTCTCCATAATATACACTTATGTACATACGTATACTATAAGTGCTAAATATAGGATGAATGCTGTGCAGGTGTGACCCTGAAACTGAGGCATTTTTGAGTTGGGAAAATTGGTGGTCAAATTCTGACGAAAATTGATTCAGTTATAATGGACAATTGCTGAAGGGACTAAAAATATGGTCAACTATAGCAGAGTTTCCATTATAACAGAGTCCATTACATCTGAGGTTGAATACATGGGCTGAATAGGATTTTTGCCAGCACCAGCATTGTGAGTGCACAACATGCGATTGTCCATTACATCCGAGTACCAAGTTCTACTGTATCCACTCTCTATTACTCGTGTCTATTTTCCCTCCATTTAAAACCTCTTACCCACCACTTTTTAACCACTCTACCATATATCTACCATCGCTATTCTCCTCTGTATCTTTTGATCATCTCTTCCACATGACCCCTGTACTTGATATACCATTACCACCCTCCCTAATTCTGGCAGTAAAGTCTCCTGTTATTATCAATTTGAAGCCTACTCCATCCACCTCTTGTGCTATCTTTTCACTTACTTCATCCCTTAACACCCTCCACTCCCCATTTCAATACGCAACTACATATTACTATCCCCAAATTTATAATCAATTAGCGTGATCCACTTTTTAATTCCTACTATTATAACCCCTTTCGTTCTACCCTTCTTTTTCTCTTGTTGCCAGTAGACAGACCCAGTTATAAATATAATATATTTTTCCATTTAGCACCTTCCATCTTTCCTCTCCAACCGACGTTTCAATCAATAATATCCCATCATGTCCAAAAATCTTCATCCTTAAGGTCTGCACCCGCCACATTCCACGTCATGAATTGGGTCTTCCTCTTCCCCTTTACTGGTTTTTTTTTCACAGTACTTGTCTCTCCTCCAGTCGATTAATTCTCATTCCACACATACAGTTTTCCCTCAATCACGACTTTAGTAAACATCACGTGCGCTCTTCTTCCCTTCTCTCTTCCTTTTTTGGCAATCTCAAACATGGTCTGTCTCTGCCTGCGCATTCTTGCTGAATAGTCTTCCAAAAATATTTTAAATCCTTTGAAGGCCACTTTAGCTGCCTAAACTTTCTCCTTCTCATATTTAAACACAATAGGGCGCATCCCACCATTTCTCCTCACCCAAACCCTGTGGTCCCTTGCTACTTGCACCGTCGCACCAAGCTTCTCTATACACAAATATTTGTTTCCATCAAGAGATCTTACATGCATCGGTCTGCAGAGGTTGGAGTGAACAATCTGAAGAGGTTGATTGGTCCCAATGGTAATAAGAATGGGAAACGGCAGTTGAGGCATCTTTGCAGCTATGCAAATAGTGCACGGTGGTAGACCGCTGGATACTGTTGGGATCCAATGACTGACACATTTAAAGGTTTGCTTGATCCAACTGTTTCATGATATATAGGCCGTCGATGTGTTTAGCTTTAGCCACTACTTCCGCACGTTGATTCATTGCAACTGCACCACTCTTTGTGAATACGACGATGTGGTTCTGGTAAGTGATGCGACCGACTGACATGAGATTCGCACGTAGCTCAGGAACTAGTAGTGTGTTGGTCAATGGGATAGAATGGCCTTGTTTACCGTCCTCTAGGTTTAGAAGACCAGTCCCATGGGCTTCCACAGTTGATTGATTGGAGTCGGCCAAGCTTTCTTTTCTCTCTTTTCTCTTTGAAGCGTGGACTGATGTCTGGAACTGCTTAGCGGAGGTGCACATGTGAGACGTAGCGCCGCTGTCGAGGTACCAGACAGCTTGAGGATCCACGTCCGGGTTGCGAGACGTGATGAGGTCGTCTTCTATAACAGTGAAGAGGTCAGCAACAGCAACGGCGACCGCTGAATGCTTTTCAAAAGGTTGTGCGATGTCTCGGATCTTAGTATGGCATTTGGCTTCCAAATGATAACCTATGTGGCAGCATGCAATTAGTGCCTGGTTTTGATGAGGAGGACTTGGGCTTGTCCCTTGTAGTTTTATTTTTGTCATCATTGCGTTTGCCTTGTTGGTGCTAATAATTGCGATCCATTGAAAATGCATTTGGAATAGAGTGTGATTTAGATTTTCAAGCATCACCCACTTCTCTAACCTTCATCTTTAAGTTTTCCAGCGAAGGCAGATCTGTTTGGGTTCGATTGTGACCCTGATGATTTCAAAATCCTCTGGCAGACTGTAAAGCAGCAACATGCAGAGGAACTTTTCGTCAATGTCATTCTGCGTGCCCTTGAGTATGCAGGCTGGCAAGTAGAAACAATCATAGAAATACTGGAAATATAGGAATTTGAAAGCAAGATTATAGGAAATTATAGGAACCATTTTTGATAGCATTTCAAAACCTAGATGGGGAGCTATTTTAATTCTACTGCAAATTACATTGAAATATCAATTATGGATTACAACTCCAAACATCTCTGTTCTTGGCACATCTTCTTCATGAATGTTTGGGTATTTTCTTGTTCTTTGTGAGCAGGGTGTTTTAAATGTCTGTGCCGATGATCGCACTTTTTGCGGCAAGGACTTGGGGCAGGATCATTTGGAGGGGTACTGTCGAGGTCGGTTAATGTGACCTCTTTTTGGCAATGAGGCTTGCCACATTACCCAGAGTGTCATATTTCTCGGACCTGTACACAATTTAAGTTTAAAATTCTGGGAAATGCAGTGTCATGCTAACCAGACTGCCACACTATTCTATAGTAACAATCACTAGACTTAACTGTATTTAAAAAAGGTAGCGCTGTTTTTTACAACAGAAAATGAGCCATTCTAGGAAATGAATTAATTTTCCAAATGATCCTGCCCGAGTCCTTGCCGCCACAGACACATGAACGAACAGTAGGCATGGACACATTCTACAACTTAATTGCCACCCTATTGGTCGTTGTATGGCAGTGTGGGATTGGAAAACAAAATGGCAATTAAAGGTGCGCTTTTATGAAAGGTTCTTTATTTTACATCTTTT
>WWPM01019622.1:0-15050 GCA_023279145.1 Glomeris maerens | reverse complement strand
TCTATATATCTATATAATGATCTTATTTCGTGGGAAATTTGGCAGTCACTCGCCAATCGATGCACTGTAGCATATATAAATGGATGTTGATTTATGGCCACCGTCCGATCAAGCTAAAAATGTGCAAACGTATTCTGCAACCTTTTTTGTACGCAATATGAACTTCTATTCAACTAGACATTAATGCGTGCAATCACATACAAGTTTTCATCTCGACGTCTTGTTAGAAACGAAACAGCTTGCATGTAATACGTACATGTGCTTATGGCTTCAGCATTTAACAAGAAATGCTTTTTGTTACAGGTTGGAGATGAATTCATAATTACTTTGGCCTTGAATTTGAAGCGCCCTTCGAAAATTCCAAAAATCAAATACATAGCACGTTACCTCGAACATTATCAAGGTTATACCAATATCATTAATTTCGAAGAAGAGTATCATCACATTGCTATAAGCCAAGGACGAAGCTACTTGTGCTGCATAGCCTATAAAGTAACTTGACTAAACTATTTTGTTGATGCGAAATTGGAAAATGCTGATAATTTATATTTTATACGTAGAAGAAAGTTGTAGTAGTGCAATTGACCTGTTGCATAACACGCCATTGACATTTCATGTGACACTCATGTATGAATAACAGGTGCTTTATACAGGGTGTCTCTAAATTCATGGTCAATACTGACAGGGTATCTTCCCTGCATGAAAACAAGACATAACGTTCCTATAAACCTATGTCCCCAAACGCTTAGGTTTTTAAGTAGGACCTACATAAAATGTGACATCTATAATTCATGCTCCCCACATCTTTCCATTGATCATTCTTTATCGTTCCTACTAAACCAATGGGCACATGGTTAGATAGCCCCCAACCTGCTGAGTACTTTCCATGTGCGTTTCCATTCCTACACCATTCATTTACAAAAACCACAGGCCGTCACTGGACTTATGACTCACCCGGTATAATAATTATTACAGTGCAACTGGGTATGTGAAAATAACTTTGGGGCAGTTAAACAGCAGCAATGTTGCCGAGATATGTTTATAGGCTATACATATAGCAGTTTTGTTACAAAATTGTCTAAGATTTCCAAAGCTGGGTTAATGTGTGTGAGTATAACATCCTACACTTGAAACAAAAAAATTGTACTTCAATAAATATTTGTGGACAATTAACATCTGCTCTGAAATTCTGATGTTTAAAACAGAATATGCACCTGACACATATTGCATTGTTATATATATATACAATTATATTATTGTATATAGCAATAAAGTGTAAAATGGCAAAGGTATGCTGTTGTGAATGCAATATTCATCAGAGCACACTTTCCCACGCACCTCTCTCTCTCTCCATTCACTGCATGTTTAGATCTGGATGGTAGTTGCAACTAATTACCCCTCCCCCCTCCCGGTCCTTTGTTTTCTTGGACCACTGGTACGTCACATCCGGGACCACCAGGCATCAAGATGCGAGCAAGAGGGATGTTAGTGGTGACCAAAATATGAAGGGGGGGAAAAAACAGCAACAGCTCGCAGCATATTGTAGAAAAGCAACTGAAGCGAAGCTTTATCATACAGCTCACTACATATAGTATATACGTAGTAATAATGACAATGGACCAGTAACTGCACGGTGTAGCGAGCAAGAGGAATGACTCGGAGCGAATATGTCCACCAAACAAACTATTCTCACGTTTCCAGAATATATATTTGCCAACGGCAAACGTTTGGATTCCCCGGTAAATAATGAACGGTACTTTCTTCATGAATTATAAATGTGTGCGTGCACCACCAATTTTGAAACCAACACGCGAGACAATGTTTTACTTTCGTGTCAGTCATATAGTAACATGATCTTGCAATAAATTTTAAAATCTAGGTAGACCTACACCTGCATTTATAATGTTTCACTCCCACATAGCTGGTCAGAAATAATTCATATACAAACTATGCATACCGACTGCATCACAGTTGGACGGAATCCACATTTCTAAAGTCTAAATTAAAGGTAAACTTCCATGATTGTTATCATCTCGCAGAATTTTTTAACGAAAGTTTGGGCAAACAAAGTATATTACCACCAAATTTAAGAATACAATGAAATCTAATTATTTAGGATAATCAAGTGCATATCTCAATTCTCAAAATAGTACATCGAACTACATATATTTGGGCCAAAAATGGGCCGGTCCCGATGTGGCCCAATTACCTCATACATTAAGCTTATGTGAGACTAATTCAGCAAGAAGGTCCAAAACACTCACCAACATAAATTGGATCACAAATCTGAATAACTTTTCAAGATTTTGTAAGTAATTTTATTTATGCATTTCATCTGATTAAAGTTTCAAGGAGTGTTATGAAACCTTGTCACATTTATTCACATGCATGCATATTGCATTCACTTATATTTTGTTTGCAAGTGTTGGAAGAATACTTGTTATAAATTAAACAAACTCATGTGCACTTGCAATTACAGTAGAACGTCGTTTATCCGCGCGTCAATTATCCGCAACGTCAATTATCCGCACTCTTAAAACACGCCTTTCGCACAGTAAAATTGCGGTTTTTTCAGTATTAACAATGACCTGAACGAGTAGTGCCCAAGTTAAACGAAATCGGAATGTTTAATCAATTGAGAAAAAAGGTAGAGTATCAATAGACTCGATAAAGGCGATGTTATAAGATCGGAAATAGGACTGTTTATGATATAAAAGCCTGAAAAAAAGACATTTTGAGCTGTGCATCGAAGTTAGATAGTGAAGAAGGGTCTAAAAGAAGTACTGCACGTGTTTTTCTGCATTAAATAAACGCATGTTCAATTATCCGCAAAAATCGTTATCCGCACAACCCTTGGTCCCAATTAGTGCGGATAAACGACGTTCTACTGTATAGACAGTCCAAGTCGGTTTGTGTGCATGAATATGACTTCTCGCAGCACATAAATCAAGCACCAATGGGAAACGACCATGCAAAAAATAGCTCAGTGTACACTGTGTGCAGGGACAAAAGGCTGCATCACAGGCTACGGTGACGTCAGCGAGTGAAAGACTCCATTAAGTCAGAGAGAGATTCATCAGCTAGAGAATGCGACAATAAGCTTTTCGGTCTGGGTCGCTATTTGCGCACGTCATTTTGCCAAGCAACTTTTCTGCTGCATGGAGCGTGGGAAAAGAGTGTGGCACCAATGGTGGTGGTGGTGGTACACAGCACCAAGCAGCACCCAGTGCACCACCATATTGCCTGAAAGAGTTCGTCAAGCAGTGCCTCCTGGCGGCCATTGAACGTTGCATTCAAGTCCCTCGAGGCCATGCAAAAGCAAAGTTGCGAAAAGATAGTTCCGCTTCAGAGATTGTCTCTCTGCAAGCCAAATCTGATAAGTTGCAAATATCCCCATTGTGTTTGCTGCGACTTTCTGTTCATCCGTGAGGTCGGCAGGGTCATCATCGGCCCGGCCAGCCGATGACCACCCGGTGACCTTCACTCTGGTGGCCATTGTAGTATATAGTGCAGTTCCTTTTATGCGATGCATGCAGGTGCTCTCACAGTAGGCCTACTTGGTGTACCTGCAGATGGTGCGGCTATTCAACACCTTGGAAGAGCAAGAAATCAAGGTTCATGATGTCAACATCCTCATTCAGATCATGCAACATGGAATTCAAATCTCCACCAAACATAAAATAGGTTCCGATACGTTTGTGTTAATTGTCATTGTCGTTGCAGTTTTTGTAGCAGTTTGCAGTGCGGCCAATAAAAGAAAAACCAGTACCAGGACCAGAGGGTTCATTAGTGTATGTCGAAGAGGATGCACCTTCACACTTAGACTGCATGGTAACTCTCCCTGGTGTTGGTTTTTCTTTCCTTGCCCTCGCTGTAGTTTTCACACAGAGTTAGCATCATTCCATTAAATAGTACATAACTGCATATATTATGTTGACCATTTCATCCTTTTATACGAGAATTTCAAAGGAAATGTCACTCATATGTATAACAGAAATAATCTGCAAAATAAAAGCCAATACAACAAGTTTTCATTATGTGCAAATGTTAATGGGGAATTAGGAAAGACCTTGCACATTCACGTAGCTTTGTGTTGAAAAAACACTGTGAAAAACTTCATTTCACTGGGATCATGGAAGCCAATATTTAAGATGTCTTTATCGGATCCATAATTTAATTTAACATGGAAGTGATGAGTGCCATTGATAAAGAGAGGAGAGGACCACGAGGGCAGTTTAAGGGAAAAGGGGCGAGAGAAATGATCGTTTAATGTAGTCTTGGCCATGGTCATGGTCTTTGTGAGAGTTAACCCCGCCAGCAACAATAAATCGAAATTTGACAATTTGAACAATGAACACGTGACTGCAGACCTCTCCTGCGTGTGACCGAGTAACATTTGGAAAGCATTCGCCTGGAAAACGAGCGCTTCATCGACTTAATCTGGGAACAGTATGCAAATGAGGCGACCGGAAGTCAACCTCCATCCACATAATACACCCACAATTCCTCGCTAGCCAAAATCCTGCATCCGTTTTTTATTTATCCATTGCGACAATATGATAATCCGGGTTTGAACTGAACATGGGCAGTTTTTGGAAGCATGGTTCTGGATGGGGCAGGCTTGAACAAAACGGCCACAGGAAAAACGTGGCCAGCAGACTTTTCTGGTTTCTTGTTAGAAGATTTTGCCTCTTATTAAAGTATTACGTTTGAGCATTAATGCAAAGGAAAAACTGTTTCAGTATACAGTATAGTTTCAATTGCTTCTTGCTGCTTTGTTCCTTGTTATTAGCTGTAAGAAAAATGTACGTTGTCAAGTGTTGCTAGAGCATTGGCAAGCTTTCAATTTTCATGCCTAAATTTCCAGAAAATTGCTTTCAATAATTGGGTACTGCTAACACAGCTGCAAAAAGCTTTACTACAACAAACATGATCCATATTGATCTAAAACCAGATCCCAAAAACGTTCCTTCAAATTCTTTCATATGCCCTAACAAATCAAAGTAATATTATCTCTTTCAGTTGCATATATCAGCCAGTAATTTCAAGTCGGCTCGATTTCAGAGCTTCTCTTTACAATATACACAGCTTTACTGTAGAATAATTAATCTTTGCAAACATTCATTTTTATTGAGATAATTTGGTTATGTATGTACTTTTGCGAACTAATTTACATTTATACCATATGGATTTGCACAAAGAAAATAATAAATAACATTTTGGACGGCATCAACATTAAATTTTGCAATGTGATAAATTAAGATTGGTGATAGGCTACTAACATAATATAAGGTAAATTTGAGAAGTGCTGGATAACGTACTCTATACGAAAAGTGTGATGCATGAAAAGAATTTAGTGCTCATAAGAATGAATAAAATATAAGCATGTTATACATCAACAAAAAGGGAGACATGGCGTGCGAAATTATTATTTAGGATAAATTTACCGCAGCAAATCCATATTATGTCTAATTTAGTATGCAAGTAGGGTATATGTCTAGGTAAACATGCAGTTCAGAATATGTCCTTGGAATAGGCTATGATTGGAATTGGGTTTCAGAGTTTTGGCGCCGGATGACTTTGGGAAACAATTGACTGCTTCATGGAACTCGCTTTTGGCATACATAGGACAGACACCCAATAAGACGGACTGTGAAATAGTATTTATATTTACCCCTGAACTAGTCTATATCATACTGGAAAGCAAATAATGCATCGAATTTATATTAAATAATAGTATTCAATGTAATGAACATGGATTGTATGTAACAAGCAAGGATCATATAATTATAAAACCCTTATACATCCGAGTGTTCTGAAGACCTCCATAACTATATTTAAATGTGTCATGCATGTTAATTATATTTGAGCAACATTATTTAACATATCATTATACTTAAATGCTGCGGTGCTATAACAGTGAAGATCAATAATTCAGCAATATTTCTTCATGGATTTTGCAATTCCTAAACTATACTTTAGCGTATTCTACAACTTCGATGCAAACAATAATTTATTATTGACATGTCAGTAGACTTATAAGCTCTGGTGCCATAATAATAAAGCCCAATTGAGCAATTATTTCTTTTTGAATGTGACAACTCGTAGGTTTACAGCATACCCATGAGATATTGGCAGCGTTTACCCACTCAAAATCACATTTTGCAAATCAAATTATTATAATTACAATAATCTGATTATACATAAGTTAAAAAACCAAAATACTTTCAAAAATCAGATATCAAAACACTCCAGTATTTGCTTAGACAAAAATCAGATCTACATTAGAGTGAATTAGAGTGAATGGTGAATTCTCAGAAAAGATAAGAAAAATTCCCAGGTCCCGTGTCATTTTTAAATCTTTACTTCATTTGACCAATTTTGAATTCAAGTTTCCAGACATGTAATGCCGGGTATGTCTGCTTACTGCAGCATAATATTGGGGAAAACAACATCGAGTACGAAAAATGATGTTATGTACTCCCTGGTTCGCTTTCTTTAAGCTTTAAAGCAACACTTAAGCTGGATTTGTTGCACGGGGATGTTGTTCCCTTTTACTCGCTGACGTTGCTCGTCCACCTTTTGTTCCTGCATCAGCTATGTTTTGCAACAGAGGGAAGAGAGTGAGAGCGAACAAGACGTACGTAGCTTAACAGAAATAAAAAAAGAACAATACAAGCACGTTGCTGTTAGAGAAGGACATGAGTAAGACAGTGGCAAAAGAAATACACGTAAAGAAAACAAACGCACCAGTTCGTCGATCCGAGACGAATGCAGCGCCACGCGACCACATACCTTCAAACATTTAAATACAGTTCACAAAATTAAGCAAAGTGCGAGGTTATATCCCTATGCTCTTCATTTATACATATCCTATCCATAGGTTAGGACATAATTTCTCAAAAGCTCGTACTTCCTGCATGCTCGAGCTAGAAGAGGAAAACCGCAGAAAAATAGCACAATTCACACACTTCTGGACGAAATGAACTGTTAAGTTTTACAGACTCAAACTTTGCAGAATTGCAAATTACGCGTATTTATGTTCAAGCAGCAGAAAGTTTAACAGCTATGCAGTTTTGTTTGCATTCAACCAGAGAGCAAACAAAAACGGCCCAAATGAGCATCATCACTCTGAAAATTAGAGGAATATACAAATTTAACACAAATTGTGACCCAATAAGGTGCTTTAAAGCAATCTAGAAAATATAAAAACTCCTTTCTGTTCAGAAGGGATAGGTTATAGATAGACGTTAAAATTGCGACAAGTTACACTCGTTTTAAACCAAAATTTCTTAGAGCATATATCTAGTGTATTTCCAATTCTTCCAGAAATTTATTGAGGATAATTTAGAAAAGAACTCGTGGGGAAATACGAGCAGCAAGATTTCTCAATATATTGGCTCTTGAGAGATACGAGCACCTTGCATGTTTTTAGATTAACCTGTATAGGAGGATGAAGGTTTTTACATGCTCTATATACATACAAGAAAATGGCGTTGTTGGAAGAGAAGCCCACAAGTTCACCAAGTTCGATATCATTGATCCGATCAGAAAATAAGCATCGGTTAGTGTAGTCGGCGTTCAAGCACGAAATCCTTTTCTCATCTGTAGGTATACTGTATATGCTATACATGCATAAATGCCAAGCAGTTGTTAACAAAGGGCACAGAGTCTTGCCGAAAGGCTATGGGCGACATTTGCCGGCGTTCAACGGGCGCCATGCGGCTAAACAACCCACAAGGCAGAATGAAGAGAATACCATAAGGCGGTCAACATAAGAAGAGGATTCTGCAGCAGAATAAGGAGGAGGAGGAGGAGGAGACATAAGCTACATCTTAAAAGCTGAGTTTGGAAAAGACTTTTGAGGTCGTGGGAAAGGAACTGTTATTTTTCAGCATGCAGCCAACATGTATCCAGCTGACGCCTCCGCAAAGTGCAATATACTGTACTTCAGGTAGCCGAGTGGAAAAACCCTCCTCTTATTATATTTGTCATCAAATCTTTATGCATTAGCGTTGCGAATAATAGTTAAATTCACTAAATCAATTTTTTGTATCAGATTTTGAAATGTACATACATTTAATAGATGCAGTGTAATTGGCAAAACTTTAATCTGATCCCCTGAAGAGATTTAATTTTGCCTAACCAACATTTCCCTCTCCAGTTTACAATGAAAGATCACTCTGTAACTCATACAAAACAGTGCACCATAAAGTTCAGAATAATTCAGGCGGGTTGGCCAATGGATTTTCAAAAATTTTAATATGAAATATACACATGATACAGTTAAATAATGAAGGAGATGGCTATGAGCGATTTGTACTTGAAAAATCCAAAGACGAATTTAAAAAGAACACGTTTCTGTGGATCTTCTTTTATGAGCAAGGAGTCTTTAGATTTTTCAAGTACACATGATACATATTATATTCTGGAAGAAAATAGTGAAGAACCAAAAACATTGTTTGATCGAGGCAAATAAAATCAAACGAGGGCAATAAAAAGAAAGTCAATATCATGAAACATCAAAGATGGAGGAATATGCTGCTTTATTAAATAAAACTTAATGCGAAAACAATTAATTAAATATTAACTTTGAAATTATAAGAATAAATTGGATATCAAGACGATGTTTCATAACGAGAGTTAATATGGAAGTCTCAAATAGACCCCACATGTTTCAGAAGTCTGTGGTTCAATTGACCGTCTTCTAATTCTCCGAGTTCATTACTTTTTTGTAAATTCAACTCCGCTTATAGTAAACTTAGGATATAAAATTTAAACCGCGAGCAAAATACATTGTAATTGCATTTTCCCACGTGCTAACAAGATCTGAGTGAGAAATAACTTGCAAAAAAAAAGCATTCTGCAATATTTGCGTTTGTAGTCTAACTATAATTGCTATTGCTGTATACTCTCCATCCCACGATGCAACAGTCCAGTCGTGAGAGAAATAATAGAAAAAAACGAAACAAACTGGAGTTATATAAGTTTTGAATGCAAAAAGGAGGTGGTCCACGGTCGGGATGTTCACTCGTCCATAAAGAGGAATCTGCGTCAACAGGAAACCGACCGGGAAAGTGGTGCCAGTTTTGACCGCGTGGGGGCATGCATCATATACACTTGAAAAGGACTTCACAAAGGCAGTGTGCCAATAAAACAACTGGCACGCATGCTGGGATACATGACGATTATTCGCACCTACTTGTATGCATGTATAGCAGCAGCACATACAATAATAATAAAATAAAACTTTCACTAGATTTGTGAACTGGGATGGAGCTAGATGCAAGCACCGTAGGTCGTCGTCATGAGCAACTTTTGTGCACTTTTAGGTCCAGGTGAATGGCGACGATGTAACACGCAGCTAGGGCCTCTTTTATTTATTGTCTGCTCGGTCAGATTGCTCGTGATGAAGGTAAAACGTGAACAATGGGCAAGTGGCAAGTGCAGTCGAGTTGGATGATGGGGGGAAGGTGGGGTGGGGGGGCCATCGCCCTCGAGCCAGGAGATGATCCATCAACAGACCTCCAACAGGGATTTAGCAACACCGACACTCACAGGTGTGCTGAAATGCAGCAGCAGAAGCAGATGGTCACCTGGGGTTATGTGCCAAATAGACATAATACAAATATATATTTCGCATTATTTACAGGGTTCGTTCATAAATTATGTCATCGTTACATGTTGCCTGCGGAGCAAGTCCACAGATGTCTTGCTTGTCTTTCACCCAAATATGTTGAATGTTCAATAAATTAATCGTCACACGTGTGAAATTGCCTCAATAAATGTACGTAGTACATAGAATATGCTTTCTTTTTTTCTAACTTTCTTTCATCAGCTCTTCGGTTATATGCCATTTTGATTATAGCCACCAAAGGTTTTTTTTGGAAGTCTTTATTTTGAACTGACTTGGTTCCAAAACAGTTACTCATTATTATGTATGTTGAGATCTTTTACACTCGCATCAGCTGAAAGGCACACACAACCTGACCTTTGCAGTAGAAAGTGTTTTCGGATCTGAGATGCTGCAGGTGGTCCTGCGCATGCGCAATGTCAATGTCAGCACGTGCCAACACCCAATCCTGTGGCATTTTGCCCAATGAGGAAGTGAATGAGTCGGCACAAATTGCGAACTCATTAATTCAATTTAAATCTGAATCTCTGTCTTTTCATATTTTATTCGCTCATCACAGTCGAAATGTCAAAATCAACACTGCTGTATTCTTAATTCTTTTCTTAGATATAACGTACATATATTTTTTACCTTAAAGAACATGCATTTCAATATGTTCTCAATTAATCGAAATGACAGACGCTTGTTTTCTGTCAAGAGGAAAACGTAATTCCATTTGGCGACAGTATAAACCCAATGCCATTACGATTTTTTTGAAGCAAATTGTATATACAAAGTGGAATCACTTTCATTTTCAAGGGGTTATGAAACTAGTAATCAGGATTGATCTTAATTCTCAGCTCCATAAAATTTACCTTGCACTCAAAAAATACAGCAAAATGAAAGATTGTATTTGAAATTTACAAGCAAGACTCCTTCAAATATGTTTCGCAAAAATATAAAAATAAAAATTAATAGTAAGCTACTGTCATTTTTTATACTATGCTTCAATTATATGTGCTTGCATATAACAATTTTGTATTAAAAATTACTTCAGGTCATTTCAAACTTCGGAGATTTTATTTTAGTGAATTATATCTTTTGTGATTTGTTGCAGAGAAGAGTGAAAAAGACTTGGATGAATGATGGTGTCATTGGTGCAGCGGTATAGGAGGCTTGACTTAATACACAAGAAGAAAAATGAAAAGGAAGAATTGTCACTAATTACAGGAACCTATAACAAAAGTGGCATTGTATACATAATGACCTATTTGTATTTTGCATATGAATCGGAGCGGAAAATCTGTTTTCTTTGGACTTGGGGAAAAAATGGAAGAAACTTTGGAGTGTCCTAACATGTCTGTCACCTGATCGATGGAGTCGAGTGACTTTCGCCTAATGAAGTCTATTTGTAGCTGGGGCATTTTGAATCGCTGGAGCGAGCTTCCGAGTCGGTTGCTATGACATCACCGAGCGAAAAGGCGCAATTCGAGCTTCAGCTTCGTCGGTCTGCCATAATTACAGAGTGAGCATGCGAACAACCGACTCTCTTCCCATCATGCATGGCGACTAGCTGCTCCAACTCGCATCCACTATATATCGACCCGCAGCTCAAACTTTTGCCAAGATTCCTTCTCGCTCTATACCCATATTTTTTTTTAAATTCTCCCTAAAATATTATCATTTAAGTTATCGGAATGGAACATAACAGCAAACCGTTATATAAAAGCAGTTCAATGTAACAAATTCATAATAAATATACTATGGGACCTGTTCTGATCGAGCAACAAACAACTATAATTAATATGTTCGAACACTGAAATATATACAGCCCTACCCGATTCGGCCACGTAAACCGGCGGGCCAGGTTAAGCGAAGTGAAAATTTGATAAAAAAGGTGGTAACATCGATTGCTCTATCATCGTTTTATCGGTACATGGTTATTTTACCACATCGGAATATTCGTTGTCCATTTTTAAATGCTATAATCAAGATTAAGAAATAGTCATTGACAACGTGGGTTACTTGTAGCTAATAAATGTGGAATAATCCATGCTCACAACCAGGTTCTATAAGACACAACACACGAGTTCTCTCGATGAGTCGAAACACGTGTCGTGTCTTATGGAATCAAGTTGTGGGTATATGGAATATTCAAAATTTGTTTGCTAATCAAGACGTTTCATAAAGAAAGGATTTATTCAGTTGCAAAGAAAGTAGTGAAAATTTTGTTGACAGAGATGCAACTGACCATAGCAAACAATCAGTTACTGTTTTGTGTAAAACTTTCAAAACCTCTTATGGTTACTGTATGCTGTGTGTTGGTTTTATGGCCACGTTAACCGACTTTCTGCCACTCCAAGTGTAGCTTCCAACACGCAAAACACTGCATTTGATCGGTGCTAGGTCATTCTGGCCACATTAGCCGACGGTCACGTTAACCGGCTTTGACTGTCATTCCCCTGGAATCCACATTGCGACGTTGTGCTCAAGAGGTTGTCCTCTATTTTATTAAAAAGGCTCATCGCATTTGGATCATTAATAAAACACATTCCATATAGTTCTTGAATAGATTGAATTTATCGGGGTACAACATGAGCAGAACACTAAAGCGACGTCTGACATGAAAGGAATTCACCGATTCAAAACTAATTATGTAAGAGTAGAGTTGGAAAAGCAACCTTGCCAGGCCAAACAAGGCTGCCACCGGACCACCATGCAATATTAGTCCCTTTACATGGAAGTTGACGACAGGAGGCCCGATGAGGCGTGAACGGAATCACAAAAGGCAAACTAAACTAAGTGTACAACAGGCTCACTGCATTTTCCCATTCTTTTTCGCAAGAGGCACGCGAGTGATTTAGGGCACTTTCAAAACTTTACGGCTTCGATGGGTTGGCTTTCAGGTTTTAGTCAATAGTACTATATAAGAATGCTGGTATAGACTTTGTGCTCTTGCGCCCTTGCCTTGGCTCGCAGGCAAAAAAAGAGAAAGGGCCGAACAAATGACAATCGGCATCCCGCTGACTTCTATTTGAGTACGCGGTTGAGCTGTGTGTTTTTGCCCCTTTAGGGCGCCCATAAATTCCCTAACAACATCTCTCACTATGGCCTGCAATGATTGGACCGTTTGTTCTCATCGCGGGGTCCTTTTATGTCTTTTCGCGTACCGATTTAGGTCCCTGACAAAAGATCAATGCTGCAAAGAAGTTTCGCCTCCTCCTCCAAAACAATTCACGCGTTTTCAGTTTAGGGGGAAAGGAGAACACTTTTTTAATTTTTTTTTTGACAAAACAATTAATGACGTTGTGACCTTCACTGCAGAGAAAGTTGAAACGTCAAAAGACCTTAAATTAGCGAAACAGACAGAGGATGGATGTTAATTAACATAAGCGCTCTAAATGATCTAATTGGTATAGTCTCAACCTATTCATAATGGAGGCCCCATTCAATTGACTAGAGCTCCTCGATCATTAAGGCCAATAGAAACAGTGTGAGCTCGCACTGCAATTATAGTTTATCGCTAACCTATTGAACATGGAGGTCGTTTTGAGGAAGAATCCTGGCTTATTCATTTAGAAATGCTGTAGAGTTCCTCATAAAGGCCGCCATATTCATTTCTGTGAAATTGGCCAATTTACTCCAAATGTTTATTGAATCTCTTGGATGGACATTTGATTTGAAGGATGCAAATATTCTGCATGACTAGTTGGACAATCTATACTAATACTGAACGAAACGAAATGCACAATTGCGAAGGGAGAAATTAATTAGACTTTAAATACATGTGAAAAAACGATAATAGCAGCCAATGAAGTGTCAGGCATGTATCTACTAGACTAGTAATTTACCGAGTAATTACGCAGATTTTACTAGCTGTCCATCCACCCGAGTTGCATGCGATGGAAGGGGTTCATGAAATGGTCTGAAAGTGGGGCATAAAAAAATAGAGAAAACAATCAATGGTACTTGGAACCAATGAGGTCCACGTGCACAGATTGTAGTCCTACCACGCAACCATAGGCGACCCACGTACGTCCACAACCCAGGGTCCTATCCTACACTATCCATCATAATCATCTAGCATCCAATCGATAACCCGCCTATAGCAGGCCAGATACGACCTGCACGTGATTGATACACTCATGGTCACGTGACCACTTGGCCATTCACGAACACGCCCAACTTCAACGGATACCTTGGTCCAGAGCCAGTGAATAGACAATAATGTACCTCATAGCCCTAACAAAAATATACACATAGGCTACGTCATGCACGCATGGTACCATTTCGTCATTGCTGCTTGATGACCTTTGCGCAAAAATCACATTCAACTATACAGGGTGTTGCCGAATTCGTTGGACAAACTGACAGGGTATATTCCCTGCATAAAAACTAGACAAAGTTCCTATGAACCCATGTCCCCAATCGCTTAGATTTCTAAGTAGCACCTCCATAAAATGTGACATCAATAATTCATGCTCCCCACATCTTTATTTGGAACGCATAATGAATGATTAAAGACTTCACTCGCAGGTGGAGGCTGCAAACGAACACCTGACTAGTTAGTCCAGTCATTTAATGCAATGCTGAAGTGAAATACACCATACATTGTGAATCAGTTTACGAAATGCCTGTAGTGAGTATTCTTCACATTGGCACAATTTCCAGTGTCAGTGCATAGTGGACAATGTTGTGGAAATTTATGATTAAAATTTGAAATGGGACCACGCATATCCTGTGCATATCCCTTGTGCACGATGTTCATAAAATTGATAAAACCTACTCGGATTTCATTGGAAAGGTTCACATTTTCTGATGACATCGGAACCAAACGACAACACTAACAGCCAATTATGCAGTCACATGCATGTCATGCTCAGCAATCGATGCTCCTGCATTGGTGCGCATGTTTTCATTTTTTATCCTTCAATATTGTGTTACGAATGTATGCATATGTGTATGGGAGCTACCTAGGAGCTAATAATAAAGTAATGAAAAATAATATCATACATGTTGTACGTCATGCTGAGGAGAACTCATTCAAATCGAATCCATTCATATTTAAAACCTGAAAGTTATGCTGTAGACAATGCAATATTCAACTGTTACCCAATACCCATTTTAACTGTCCATTTCAACAAGTATATGGCATTTTCAAACGATATTATATTAACAATATTGAATAATGATACATTCCTATGAATAGAGTGTAATTTCATTATACTGTATATGGGAACAACTACTATTCAAAACCTCGTATTAAGCCTACGTAAAAGTGGGATACGACCGAGTACATATAACAAAGGCATTAATGAAATATTCATGAACGGGAAAAATTCAAAAGTCATTTAGCTGCTCAATATTTCATTCATTAATTTCATTGTAAATGAAGATGCAATATGAATACATAGAAATCTATATAACTCATAAATAT
>WWPM01019596.1:0-16071 GCA_023279145.1 Glomeris maerens | reverse complement strand
GTCGCTATACTGTTTATATATTAATAAAGAGTCGTGCCGTCCATATACGGCGTGTTTCATTTAACCTGAGACAACTCGTAATCTCGCACAAGATACGTCTCGTATAAATAAATGTCTGAAATAAGAAGTTAATCATTGTAAGGGGGACATCCGTTTGTGCCAAAGTTAGCCCGACCCACCCCTCCTCACGGGTAGGGGAAGGGGTAACTCTCAAATTCCAAATGGGAACACCCAGTTTTTTTGCAGAATCTGAAAGTACATTAAAAAATAAGTAACTTTTATTGGAAACAATTTTCCCGAATCATAAGCACAGGGCACTGAAATCAATGTATATCCGTTGTTCCATTTTCTGCAGTTGAGAGCAGATTCCCTCGTTTCTGGGAGGCAATCACGCTTGGAAATACACCCTCTTTGTTAGAAATACTTGATTGTTGGTGAGTCATTAATTCATTTGCATAACATCACTGGTGAAGCAATTTTTGCTGTAGCATACCACAACGGTAAGAGGCTATGGGACTCATCAGTATCAAGCACCCGATGGTTAAAGACAAGGGTACTCACTGGAATCCAGCATTAATTACAGAATATCATGTACCTATTTTTAACAAAAATGGTGTATTTCCAAGCACGATTGCCTTCCGGAAACGAGGGAATCTGTTCTCATCTGCAGAAAACATATCAACGGATTTCTAATGATTTCAGTGCCATCTGTTATAATTCAAAAAAAATTGCTTCTAAAGTTGGCCACACACGATCGATCCAAACCAATTCGCGCCGCGCCGCAGCACTCCATTTTTAGCCCGGCTATTTTTTGTATTATACACAACAGTGCCGCGCTGCTTCATTTTTCTGGCCAATCACATGCATGCTACGCCACGCCTCCTCATCTTTGCCCAATCCCACGCTTGCTACACCACACCTCCCCCACGCTACGTGCCCACTCCCCCCAGGTTATGCGAGATTCCCATGGATTCCACCCCCGCTCTGTCGGGTTTCCCCATTCGTGCATCGGGCCACGGCAGCGCGAAACGGTGCGGCTCGACAAATATTCAACCGGTTGAATATTCGACCGGCCGCTCGCGTCACTCCCAGCGCGTCGGGTTTCCCCATTCACGATCGCTTTTTGGCGCGGCGCCAGGCCGTTTGGCGGGTTAGAGCGATCGTGTGTGGCGACATTAATAAAAGTTACTTATTTTTGAATGTACTTTCAGATTTCGCCAAAAAAATGGGGGTTTCCATTTGAAATTTGAGAGTTACCCCTTCCCCCACCCATTAGGAGGGGAGGGGGCAGGCTCACTTTGGCACACACGGATGTCCCCTTTGCAATGATTAACTCCTTATTTCAGACATTTATTTGTACGAAACGTATCTTGCGAGATTCTGAGTTGTCTCAGGTTAAATGAAACACCCTGTATATTACATACATTCTTAACAATACCGTACCTAGAAATAGGTATAGAATGCTACCTAGCTACTGGTTTACCCCCAACGGGTGCAGAACGCTGTAAAGGAGCGCCGTAAGTCCGCCCCCCCCCACGTTGCTAGGATATAGTAAACACGAGATAGGCTTAAAACTTAAGCTTCAAAAAATCGCTGATACGATAAACTGATGTTTAGCACTTATTCTTTAGTAGTCAACGCATCTAATATTTCTAATTACACAGCGACAATGTATTCCAACACAACCTAACACTAATTGTATCTTAGTACGTTCGAAATACTGTTTAAACTCGTTAGAAACCGCATGTATCTATAGTGCGACCAACATAGCTTGAGAAAAGGGCGTGGCTTAAACAGGTTTGTCAAGTAAAGATTAGTTGCTCCAGGTGGCAGGGGCATGATATTTAGTGACCGATTAAAGTACTATATGGTATTACGAAGGCAAAACTAAGCGATGAACCAAGACAATGCCATTGGTCTATAATTTTCTCAAGCTATGTTGGTCGCACTATAATAAACGCATACAGGGTGTAACAAAATTATGTATACTAACTTACAGGTCTTATTACAGTAGGACTCGCTTATAGCGTCTCCCGCATAAAACGTTATTCCGCTTATAACATACAAATCCAATTTAACAGATTTTCAGCATAACATTTTAGTGTTAGAAAAACCCGCATATAACGAACCCGCTTATAATGAAATCCCGTTTTTAAAGCAGATATTTCGCTGCAACCCATCCTGATATAACGTTTTTGAAACGTAAATTTGTAGCAGAAGGGGTATACTGCTTTCTCACTAACAGCAGCGGCGGGGCAGTCTCCACTACCCAGGTAGGGGTGCCTGCAGCAAAATCGCGACTAGATATACACTGTCTGCTTCCTGGATCACTGTCTGTGAGCAGTGGGTTGCGCAGCAGCTCCGCTCTCTCCTGATTTCTCCAATCACATGGGTTGCGAGCGTCTCATGCCAACTCACAAAGCTCAAAGTTCTACTGCATAACGAGTCCTAATTAAGATGTAATATGTAAACTGTATACTATGTACATTAGTATGTTCTAAAATTTAAAAATAAAAAGTTCTCATAATAAAAAGCTTGTGCGCGACGTTTCCACTTCATTTATTGCAAAAAACAAAAAAGTCCGCATTTAACAAATCCCGCTTATAAACTTGAAAAATCTTGCATTTGACTGCAACGCTATATCGAGGTCCTACTGTACATGCATGAAAACATGACGTAAAGTTCCCATGAACCCATGTCCCCAAACACATGTGTAGGTTTGTAACTGGCACCCGAAGCGTGACATACGTAATTCATGCTCCCCAATGTGAATGCACGTCCTGTGATGTTGCCTTGAGACCCCCGCCACCCAAATTTGCAAAGGAATATAGTACACCTCGAACAACAATTACAACGAAGAATTTTTTCACAGTACTGGGTGTTAAAAATTGTGACCGCATATACATAGTTGCAAGTATGACAATGTCGCAGGAGTGATTGCTATACACGCAGGAAAATTCCTGGAAGTGCTCAACATTCTTCAGCAGCTGCATCAATTTGTGTTGTAGCGTCATTTCGGAATCAATGGGTGTTTCGGAGACTAGGGTTTTCATGTCTCCCCAGATGAAGAAATCCAAGGGATTTAAGTCACGTGACCGTGGTGGCGAGGCAACAGGGCCCCCCCGGCCTATCCATCAGGGTCCAAGAGTGTTGTGCAGGTAAGGTTGTACAACACGATTGAAGTATGGTGGCGCGCCATCATGCTGAAACCACATTCTCCTGCTGACAGCCAAGGGGCATTTTCCAGGAGTTGTGGCAACACTTCCGAAAGGAACACTAAGTGCATTGGGCCACTGAGTCGAGGAGGTAGAACGTACGGCCCAATCAGGTTGTCACCGATGACCCCTGCCCACACGTTGACAGCGAACAGTTGTTGGTGGCTGCACCCTTGTGGCATGTGGGTTTTCATCACACCAAGCATGCACGTTGTGCACATTGAACACACCTTCACACATAAAACTGGCCTCATCAGTGAAAAGTACCAATGCTGGGAAATCTGTACCCGTCATGGTCTGCTGCAGAATCCACTGCACGTATGCCAGGCGAAGGGGGTGGTCTGTGGGTTGCAATGCTTGGATCTTTTGACGATGGAAGGGGTAGAATTGGTGAGAGTTAAGCACCCTCCACACGAGCATGTGATCCACACTGAAGGTACGTGCTAGGGCGCGTGTGCTTGTCGTTGGGTTACTTTGGATAATGTCTTCTTCCACAACCGCAGTACATCTGGTTCTTCCCCGACCAGCCCCAGGCAAGTGTCCGTGAAACGTGCCTGTTTCTCGCTGGGCCGGTGCCAATTTGCAAATGTCTGGTGGTTTGGGATGACCCTGTTTGGAAACTGCTGGTGATACAATCGCACAGCAGCTCATCCATTACCACCAGCAGCCCCATACATCAAATGCATATCAGCCATTTCAGAGAATGTGAACCTGTGGCGCCCTCTTTCCTTTAGTGCCCTTACTTCTCTTAGGGATTTCTTGCTGTTGCATCAGCCAAACTTATTGCTGAGCATTACATCAGCCAATATTATTGCTGAGCATTGCATCAGCCACTTGGGGGCCTATATAAGCTGGGGCCACACTCCTCTCTCCTCAGTTGGCATGGAGTTGGCATTCAATTCTATTCTTGAGCCGTTGCTCCTCTAAATTTATATTTTAGTGTAATTAAAATATATTTGTTGTGGACTACTACAAACTTATGCAACTCCCACATTTGGTGACCCGGACGTGATCTACACTTTTGCTAACCAGCAACTTTTTGTGGGTTAATCCTTTTAAATTGTCCACACAACATATTATCATGGCAAGCGCCCGCAACTCAGCCGAAAAAGGGGAGGAGCATGCATCTGATGTCATTGGACCCCAATTTCCATTGCATCTTCACCAAGTAGCATTCAAACCTCCACCATTCTGGCCGCAGAATGTGGCTCTGTGGTTCCTTCGGCCTCTTTGAGTTCTCTTCTATGCCATTTGGATTGCGCAATGCTGCTTAGACCCTCCAGTGGTTTATGGATTTCATCTTTCCAGCGCCTTAGTTCACATGGCGTCCTCACTCACCCTGTCAAGTGTTTCTTCGCCCAGCCTGTTGTGCCCTTCCTCTGCTATAGCATCTGCGCTTCGGGACTTTCTCCCCTGCCTGCCCGCATTTCTGCTATCCGCAACTTCATTTGGCTCTCACCTGTCCATCAGCTCCGCCAGTTCCTTGGCATGGCTACATTCTACCGGCATTTCTTGCCGCATGGTGCTCATATTCTGGCGCATTTGACTGCTTTTCTTCATGATTTTCGCTCTAGTGGATCTTCATTCGTTCCCTGGACTCCAGCTGCTCGTGATGCTTTCTCCGCCGTCAAGCATCTACTCGGTGACGCTGTCACCCTTCTGCACCCCTTGCCCACTGCCACCTTGGCCCATCCACATGGGTTTCTTCCTCACTTCGCCACGGACATCCGCTACGTTGCTAACACATGCCTCAGACGCAGAAATAGCATCGTGGTTTGATCGTCTTGACTCTGGCCTCTCCTAGCATCGTGTCACCTTGCTCTCCCATGTTTCCTGTACACTGGAGTGTAACACTTCTACTGGGCAACCTTGCCCCTATGTTCCATTGCAGTCCCACCGTTCGGTGTTTCTTACCCTCAACTTTGGGCACATTTTTCCGTGGACATTCCTCATCGCCGATGTCGACAAGGCTTTTATCGGTGCAATTTTACCTTCACCATTTCGGTTTACTGGTTGACCTCCGGGTGTGTTCTCTTCGCAATGATGTTTCAGCTTTTCATATCCCCGGTGTTCTTTCTTCCAGTCCTTCTGTCCTCAGCATTCTCTTGTGCACCATATTGAGTCTTCCGGCCCACCTTTCTTTGTGCGGCCACTTGTTTTCTGCATTTTCTGCAGTTTTATTGTGGTACGCGTTCGGCCGCCACTTGCATTTTTTTCCTGTTCATTATCGTTAGCCACTGTGGCGCCCTCTTTCCTTTAGTGCCCTTACTTCTCTTAGGGATTTCTTGCTGTTGCATCAGCCAAACTTATTGCTGAGCATTACATCAGCCAATATTATTGCTGAGCATTGCATCAGCCACTTGGGGGCCTATATAAGCTGGGGGCCACACACCTCTCTCCTCAGTTGGCATGGAGTTGGCATTCAATTCTATTCTTGAGCCGTTGCTCCTCTAAATTTATATTTTAGTGTAATTAAAATATATTTGTTGTGGACTACAACAAACTTATTCAACTCCCACAAACCTCTTCATCTTCAACAGAGAATTGCTTTCAGCATGCACTTTGACCTCTTGCCCAAACAAGTTCCTCAGTTTGGCTACGCCGGTATCACAGCTTTCCTGTCAATGACCCTTGGGGTCTGATTGCAACATCACATGACATGCATTCACATTTGGGAGCATGAATTACGGATGTCACGCTTTGAGTGCCAGTTACAAACCTGCGCATGTGTTTGGGGACATGGGTTCATGGGAACTTTATATCTTGTTTTCATGCTTGTAATAAGCCCTGTAAGTTTGTACACGTAATTTATAACACCCTGTATACGTAGTTCCGCACAACGCCGCTAGATAGAGCCACTATCCGTCAATGGTTGCCTATGTTAAAGGAATAGAAAACCCATGCGATTCTTTGTATTGAAGTTCACTACGTCTGCCTGTAACGCTGTCGTCGTTTCCTTTATGTACCATGTAGCATCATGCAGGGACCTACAGAACAAAAGGATCACATTCCAATAAGCGTCAGTAATCCTTTATGTCCCGCCCGATCTATTGTGTATTTTCATTTAAATACCAGTTATCTCACTGTTTAAAATCAGTTGAGCAGCTTTCTTGTGCAGCACACAGGCTTTACAGAGCCTCGCAGTGGATCTTAAATCCTCATGTGTTTGACGATCTCTTAAATACAAAATAAAGCTCAATATTTATGGTCAAATAAAAGTAATATAAAACATATCTCAGAATGTGTTTTTTCTATCTGCCCAAAATCGTTCACCTTTCACCGGCCGCAGCTAACCTCTTCGCCAGGACCTCTGGGAGCAGACCGTGGACCAGTGGAGCAGCCAGGGACCTCGCAGCCATCAGCGATGCAACCTCCTGCATGATCGTCTGTCATCTCGAGCCCACAACGCGCTGAGTAACATACCAGACATCGCAGCCCCTTGGAAACAACAAGACATCGATCAAGCTACTCTTCTTCCTGGACCTGCGCAACGAAGCAGACTACTTTAGGGTCTCTGGAAAGTCCTTGTATAAGCTGTCCAAACTGATCACCTTTGCAGCCAGTCTTTGAGATCGCTGCAGCCTGTTTTTAGGTCCGTCCAGCCACTGCAGGTCACCGCTTCAGGGAGCCCCGTGCCGCCTGTCCGTTATCCCGTACACTCTGCTTTGAGAGGGTAACCCACAACCACAAGACTAAAAATATTCCGCACCGGAAGTTACCACAAAGGCCGACTTCACTCAAGAGAGCCGGGAGATGACGCAAGAGTTATTGTTTTACAAACTTAACACTGTCAAATGTTAAAAATATTTTTAAAAATGTACAAAATTATATTCATAAAATGTTTTGGGCCGCCGAATAAAACAGAAGCCTGATAAGCAAATCTTTACTGTACTTACAGCTTGGTAATAGCTATCGTATCCTTTATTTGAAATAAATTACTACTAATTGTGCCATGCTTATGTGGTGTCTCACCTTGAATAAACCCCATTCCGGGGTTCAATCAAGAGTTTACAGTTCCTACATAAATCTGCATATATTAACAAAGTAACATTGTGCGATAGTGTGATAAAGATATATATTCCTCTCTGTAATTCCGCATTCTGTTATCTCGACTTATTGGCCCTGGCCATAACGTGTCATCGATAATTATTCAACCAAATTGTCCCATGCAAAATTAAAGCATTGTGTGAGACATTTTTTGCAGTTCATATGTACTTTTCTCCCAAACGGCAAATCGGAATGCTGTAAAATTTTGGCCATGGGTACACTACTGTAAGGTGCAGTTTTCATGACGTATGACACATTGTAGGCCATAGGTACAGATAGTTATGAGAGCCGCAAGAAATCGTCAATTTTAAGAATAATGACATTTACCATATTTGAAACTGCATACTACCTTGAAATACTGTTGGTACAATAATGAAATTGCACGGTTTCCATCCAAATTTCATCGACTTTCCAATGGAATTTTTTTGGTTGACGTGCAACTAATAGTTTCGAAGATACAGGTGTTTTTATAGGCAAAGGTACCAAAATATCGATATTTATTGAAATCGGCATTATCTCAGCAACCATGCCGAATTGCCCCATATGTTATATGGCGTTTTTGGTTACAAATGTGATGTAGTATCACCCCTTGAAATGTTTACTATTCCTCCTGAATCACTCTGTATAAATTCGATGAATTATAGAATATTAAAAAGGTTTTCTGTTAAGGAAAGTCAGCCAATTGCTGAAGAGATCAACTTCCAGGATCTAAGGTCGACAGGTCTCTTCCGCCCCAGGAATACCTTGCTCCTGATATGTCGGCACAATGACCTCATTTATGATGTCTCTTCCTCCCCAGGAGCGCCATCCTAGGTTACTTGCTGTCACATCCCCATCATGATGGCTAAAATTGTGGCCAGACAACAACACCTGGTTCGTTCGTTTTAGTGGCCCTGAGATAAACACAATTCAAGGGTGTCAGTTCGAACACATTGGTTTAACGCGCAACCTTGATAGTCTTCTTCTAAGAACTACACAGCTATGTGCACCACAGATTTCAATCCATGCATAATTGGATTTTGGAGCTCTCGCTGAGTCCTCGCTGATCACAATGTCTACAAGTGGACCACATCATTTCACATGGTATTTCTTGATCTCCACATGTCATGGCTGCTGACATTAGTATTTCGCAACAGACATGCAGTATGGCGTCTCGCGCTGACTAACAGGAAGATACCGAATAGTAAGGCCAGCGACACGGGCTAAAGCAACGTTGTTTGGCAGCTCAAAGACAACCGTGTAAATTCTTTCTCAAATTCCTATGCCATCTGATGTGTCGGCAAATCATGCTTTCAGCCATTCCAATGCTAAGACACAGATTGCACGTGTGAAAAAATTGCAAAAAGTCATGTAAGACGGACGTGTGGGTGGTCATGTCACCACCAGCCTTGAGTAAATATGCTCAGCATTATTTATTACAATTTGAGTTTAGTCGAACCCGCATAAGTGCTCATCGACCCGGCTTCTAAAATTTGTGCACTTATCCGTGTTGAGCACTTAAGCGGACTTTTCCTCAAAAGACATTTATGTACCAATTTCATAATGAGTAGCATATCTTGCAAGTAAATTGCACCTCAGTAGTTTTGCAGCTGTGAAAATGCTAATGACAAAAGGAAAGGTTCTACTTCCAAAACTAGAGCACATTTTAGAGACGACATAGGTTTCAGAATACTACGAAGATACATGACATTCAGTCTCAATTACCACGACATAAAATACAATCCAAGCATATGCTCGCTGCAAAGGCCCTATATGGCAAGTGGCAAATGCTAACACCCTGTGCAGCGAGGCAAAAGGGAGGAGCCGACTAGCATGCGAAGTCCTTTGGCACATATGTAGTAAAATAAACTTTGACTTGACCATGTGCACTTATCTGGCCGTATTTGCATGCAGATGTTGGGCACGGAGCTGCCCAAACAGTTGCACTTATACGGTTTGTGAACACATGCGGTTTGCAATTACATACCCGGAGTCATGCAACACAGAAAACATATAGGAAAGTTCAAGGCGTTGAGAATTTGTGCATATATCAGGCTTGTGCACTTATGCGGGTTCGACTGTATTTTGTTTATTTTTCTTATTCTGAGTTGCATAATTAGTGGTTTTGTTCTTTGATTAGTGTTGTCTGATTTTTCTCTTTTGTCACTCGTCACGTGTTTAATTGTCTACTCGTAGTTTATTTTTGAAATACTTTATATAGAGAGGCATTGCCATAATGGCACATGACCAATGAATTGCCAGCTTGGCAGAGACGATTGAGCTACTTGGTGCTGCAGGGGTAACTCATGTTCGAATCTGACCGCAGTTTCGTGATAAAATTTCATTGAAAAATTAATTAATAGGTCGTGACATCTGATGAGGCTGTGTGAATTAGCTGAAACTCGAGTCATGTGTATACAAGATCCTAATGTGTTATTAGGTCTTGGAGACTACGTTGAGTGACAAGTCGTTTTCCTAAACTGTTGAATTTACAATTTACATAGTTAAATTTTGCTTTTTGCCTAGTTTTCATGCGTGAGGTGACTACATCAGGCTGTTCAGCCTTCTAGTGTGTTTTGAAGCTGCACCTTGTCTTCCAAGTGGCCCAGAGATTTCAACTTTGCTTTGTAAACCAGAACTGCTGTGTGGGAGTGCAATCTACCTTTGTGAATTTACTAGTTCTTTTGTTTCTCAAGTTGTAATTAAAATTTATACAGAAGGAACCTTTCAAGATATCAGCATCCCTTCTTTACAGTCTTCAAAAGGATTATTACTTTGGTCTTAACCGTGCATTCGCCTGAACAACTTAATATACATATGTCCATTGCCTGGAAGCAGACCAGGAACCAGAGGCATGCCCGATGACATGATTCAGCTCATTTGTGTAGCCTGCTGAACCTATAATTTGGAGAGCAGAGGAGCCATTCGTTCCTTGTTGCCAGGTCGCCTGTCCATAATTACCACCCCACGGCCGTAACTATGCGCTCTGGTCGCAAAGACAACGTTTGGGGCAAACACGACTGTTTACGTATAGCGCCATTTGTCTTGCACTCCGGTCTCTGTTTTACGTTCGTTTCCATAATCTATTTTGATGGTGTTTTTTTTAATCTTAGTGTTTTTCAATATTGGGTTACAGCATGATGCAAACAAAAGTTCCAAATTTTGTCCATTAATATTTTCTCCTGCAAATATAGTTTTTTTTTATATCCGGCACATGTATATTCTCCCTTGTGAAATACCGTTATAAATATTGTTTTTTTTTGCAAGAGTGAATAACCGTTGTAAAGCGATTACACAATAAAGGTATACCCATATAAGGATCCAAAATATCATTTTCGATCTCCATTTAAACCGCTTCGGATATGACTTCTTTAATTTTACCATATCAGTGTAATGATGCCTGTGAATGGCAACATTTCTTGTGTTTTTTCTGTTCATCGTTATGCCCGCTTGAAAACAGTCTGTATAGGTAATTAGGTACGTGAATGTTGTAAAAGCGATTTTGCCTTTTCGGTGGTATAATAAAAACATTTGGCCTATATCATGTGAAGTTGTGGAGGTTGTATCGATTTGCTTTATAATGAATGTCTAACAGACATTTTGCAATTTTTATTTTGTTAAGTTATATTTGTCCGTAACCTGTTTTTTGTGAGTACCTATTTATGAAAATAGGTAACTAAAAATGATATTGACTGAAAAGTACAAGCAATATTTTTGCATTTAATATGAAACGTAATTGTTCCAACAGTAGATATTATAGTTTCTTGCGTAATAATTGCAACACATTGCCACTGAAATAATTGTTGCGTGACCTAACAATGATTAGTTCAAACTGAACCAACAGGTGTCACGCTCACATTTTTTTTTATTCTTAGTTATGCTGAAAATCTTCATTTGCTCGTAAATTTTAATTCTTTTGTGATGCCGAAATGTAACTATATTTCCATGCAGAGGGAGACTGCAATTGTATTTGTAATTTTGTCTTGATATAAACTTAAACGGAAGGCATCAATTGCTAAAAAAGTGTTTGGTAAAGCCGATATTGCATACATGCAGGCCTGCTTGATGCAATTACCTCGCAATTTAATTACTGCAGTTGACTCGTGCTCCTGTGCATACACATGCTTGAATATTTACACAGAGTAAATTATAATATGCACAAGGTCATATAAAGCACACAGTTGCGTGCTATGCAGGTTATATACCATATTATATATACGTATATATGTTCAGTTATGAGATGGAGAAATGTAGTCAGTGAATTTGTTTGCGATCGATATTCATGGCGTTGCCAACAAGCGCTTTTCTCTGCGTTCTTTCTGCAAGAGACGTATATATGAAAAGTGTAACATCACATCAAGATATTGTTTGGCGTTTATGCTGCGTGCAGTAGATAAGCGTTTTTGCCATAATAGGCGAATATGAGGAGAAAAAGTTGACTGCGCGTCTATTGGCCGCTGGACCCGTATTCATCGCTCGACCTCGTACCATACTCAAGTTTGCCTCGTTCAGTTGCCAGTTGCTCGGTCGGCATTGAACAGTCAACACTGAACTGGAGCGCGTGGCCCTTTCCAACTCCTCCCTTGAAACCGTTGCGTAATGTGAACCTCTCCAAGTGAAACCAACACCACCGGATTATGTTCGTATCTGCTTCGGTGAGTTGCTAATTTTCGATTGATTAATTAATTAATGGTGCGCACGCTTTGCCACCAGTTGCGTCGTTTTATGATGGCACCAGGCTTTCCCGAACGGATATGTACATACATTACTTGCAAGTATGGTTTGTTCATGCAAACGTGAGAAAATTTAAGGCTCTCATTAGCTTAATTGGCATGACAGCAGACCATTATTCAGGTTGATATTTCACTCACTGAAAATTCAAATGTTGTTATATTAATGAATCTTGTAGCTTTAAATGACAATAACTTAGGGTATGTGATGTCTACATGTTTTCTGATGAGAAAATATAGCGACAAGAATTTATTTTCCCCGCAGATATTGAGTGGATCACAAAAGAGAATTGAATTTCTTAAAAAGTATGCTGCGATATTGCCACACATACCCCTATATGCAGATAAAGCTGAGACCTCCTAAGGTACAATATGTGCCTTTGGATTTATCATAATGTATTAATCTTACATGTACACTATAGCTGCGTCCAGTTGCAATAATTCAAATGCTTTCGTTAATCCTCGCCTCAGGTTCAAGAAGAAAATCCATAGTTAAAATGGATGCATTGTACGAAAGTAGGTGCAGCGAATACTGTTTAAAGTTTGAGGAATTACGATTACGTATCTGTGCAATTACAAGTATTGGGTCACATATATTTCAAAACTTGGAATCGTTTTCGAATATATTAAATACTACTAACTCATTTTGTTAAATTGTATGGCCGTGATGCTTGTATCGCGAAGATGACATACTAGAAACCACACTGGGGAATGCTGGAAATTACATTAACCGAAGCATACACGTCATTATTTTATATTCAGAAAATGTGCTCAAAGTAACACTCAAATGAATTCTTGATATTTATTGAACCACCAGACTATCTACGAATGCATTGATCAAAGTTTAAAAATAGTGCTTTCGGGGTTACTCCAGCTATTTTTTTGTAGTTGTAATCCAGGATACCTTTATAAGATTCGACAAGCATTTCTAAGGTACTCTGAAAATTTCAGTGAAGAACAGTCACCATAAAATAAAACTACAACTCATTGGATTTTTCTAATTAATACGTTTTCCTGTAATTTTAAAATGGGGTGTCACAGGCCGGGCACTAGGATGCCAAATAAGGTAAATAGTGAAGACCAACCATCTCTTTAGCCCTTTTCATCTGCACCTGAGACAATAAAAGATGGCCGCTTACCTACATAGAGAAGAAGCTATGGAAGAAGTTAACACCTGCTAGCATTTGGTCCCTCTTCCTTTACAGTAACACATCATAAAAGAAGGGAGTGGCGTCATCCCCTGAGAATTCCTAAGCTTTACTTTAAAATATCTTATGTAATTATTTTTTTTAAATTCCAATCAGTTGTAGTTTTATTTTTGGGTGATTGCTCTTCAGAGTAATTTTCAGGGTTCATTAGAAAAGCTTGTCAGTTCACATTTAACTAGACCATAAAATATACACCTAACAAATTTTTGTTTCATGCCTATCAATAAGCATTGAAATATTACGTGATGAACGTATATTTCTTTATATGCAATTTTGTTGTTAGGGGACGTTGATTTTGATTTGAAAAATGTTGAATTATATTGGAGGCTATTCACTTCGCCAGCGCTTCATTGTTTCATGGGGATTGATATCCCTGATAGAGTTGCGACATGATTTCGATTCTGTAATCGCAATAATATTTTACCCGACCCGCATTATAAGCTGACATGCGCAGGCCAATATTGTGATCCATATCGCGTCATTGGACAAGGCGGTTTTCAATTTAAAGCTGCGTGCGTTCCACGTTTACCCTGCTTTTGGTATCTAAACATTCCGTTTCCAAACCTGTTTTCGAGAAAAAGAAAGGCCACGTACATATTAGAATGTGTACCATGAATATATTAAAGTCTGTGTATGCAGAGAAACCAGGTTGCAAGGGCCTTTGTGCAGGTCAGTGGTCAGCATGATTGGATGGACTATCTATCTGCTGATGAAACTGGATCACGATTAATATAGCCATAATTTTTAATTGCGCTCCTTTTACGCTCTGATTAGTAATTTTATCGCATTGGGTTAGTACGCCTCGTTCGTTGTGAATTTCGCAAGGCTTTATTTGCATTTTCAAGCATTTAATTAGCGCCCTGATATGATTGCGAAGCGAAGTGAGTATATTTTGCAATCGACGGTTGATCATATTGGATATCAGGTGGTTCTTGCGTCGTAAAACCAGCAATATGCTATTCAATTCAGCAATTATAAAGATAGGCAAGCAATATATTGCATAGAAAATTATAATTCTCCACCTGCGTGCAATTCCTCCAAGCATCATTTGAGTTTCAACTAGTTAATTAGTGACATGAAACCATCTCGATGCACTGTTTACTTTGACCGGACTGAACGTATTACTGTTTACCTGGCGTTTCTTCAATCGCCAATTTTGCATCGTTTGCACAAATTGGGGATTAGTGACATTAATCACGTGCCGATTCGAACTTTCCAGAGGTAATATGGACGTTATAAAGTGCTCGTTAACCTAAATAAAAAAATCTTGAATAAACACGGTAAACTTGTCAATCGTTCCAATATGTAGACAATATATTTTCTATTCTACTTACATTCATTAATTAAAAATGAAGGAGCTATAGGCTATCAAGAATCTCAAAAATGCATTCGCATTACCAGTTTGCGTTATAGTAGTTTAGTTATTTATTATGTTATATCGGAATAATGTTCTTGACTACTGGAATAGACACGTGTGATGATCCGAAAGCCCTTCGAGGTTGTGGATAGGTATACAAATTAAAACTGCATCTAACAATTTTCCGTCCCTGCTTTATGCTTCAGTGACGGTCTATAAACGATCAATATGCAGTACTGGACAAAACCATAGACGCATTTGCGACGAGTTTTGTAGTGGTATAACGTTAATGTACTTACAAACTTTTCCTGGGCTAGATAGCATTATCTTTGCATGGTGCAGATGTGTAGGTACTTATAAAACTGCAGCAATGTAGCGGCGCACACTAGGTTAGGTGCACGTTGCATGCGATCATTTGTCCAAGGGGAATATGTAAGGAAAAAATGCTACGTATGAAGTGACAGCTGGTGGAAACATTTTATACTGCGCACCACACAATAAGATTCCCCGTAGGCGCGGGAAAAGATATGAATCTCACAGTGGTGCCAAAACTATACTGAAAACCATGCCCAAAGTTCCGAACAAAAATGAAGTGAAGGTTTATATCGAATCCATTTTTCAGAATAATGAAATTTGCTGTTATTTAGGTTTAAACGTGGCGTTTCAAATAATTGTCATTGCATTTGTTCGAGGTGCACTTTTGGTTGAAAGCAAATAAAAAGAATGCTGTTTCAAATTCACACAAATTTTCAGATTCGCGTTATGTCATAATGCAAGTAGGTCAGTTGTATTTTATATAAAAACCGGGATGCTTATTTACGGAATGAACTAACTGCATTCAGGAATTGAGAATCAGGGTAAACTTTTAATTCAGAATTATGGATGCTACAATTTCAAACAATTAATTGCTTCAGTGATAACAAATATTGGAAGCTGTCAATTTAGGGCGATTTCAGATTCTTGCTCGTTCTTTAAGCATTCAATCTCTGAAAATATAAGGTACCTATTGATTATTAAAAAGAGAAAACGGAATTGAATGGTCTATCTTAAATTATGTGTTTGCTTTTGCGCAAATAATTCTCAGATTTTGTATTTCTATATACAGATAACATCTGTGCAGTTTCAATCATGAAAATGACCAATCATTACAATTTTTTATTCAAAACAATACTTTGTATATTTAAATGATTCCAAGCCATTAAAGTCCTGTGATAATTATCAAGTGTTCAGTCCCCAGATATTTCTATCCAGGAAAAAATGAGTGAACTAGATCGCATCAGCAGCGACCAATCTCAATTCGTATACAAATTAAAGCTTCTACCCATAACATCGCATTTTGTTATCGATAAAGAGGCTATACGTATATGATGCGAAACCTTATGAGCCCGAACGTAGCTTACAATTTCTACGCATGCACCGAACTATGTGCCACAACTCCGCTGCTGAATTCCTTCTGCCGGTAATTGCATATAGACCTCCTTGTTGGTATACCATAGTCTAATGAAAGACGAGATCTCCTAGTTTTGGAAAGCCAC
>WWPM01019593.1:0-23228 GCA_023279145.1 Glomeris maerens | reverse complement strand
ACTCCGCGCCACGCCACGCCACTCCGCGCCGCGCCACGCCACGCCACGCCGCGCCACGCCGCGCCACGCCACGCCAATCCACGCCGCGCCACGCCAATCCAACCCACGCCGCGCCACGCCACACCACGCCGCGCCACGCCACTCCGCGCCACTCCACGGCGCGCCACGCCGCGCCACTCCACTCCGCGCCACGCCACTCCACTCCATGTCACTCCACTCCACACCATTCCAATTACCTTCAACGTCATTAGTGAATTTCCAGTAATCCAGCGCTTTCGATAATCCGGCGTTGCTCTTTTTTATATAAATTTATTGATATTATTATACAAAACTATTTATTTCAAAAGTATGTTCAGTCTTCCGCATTCATGTTTGAGCACCCGTCCCATTGTTCACCGGGTTCGAGGCGCGGCGACGTCATGTTTTCGACGCTGGCACAGGTCTCCAAATTTTAACCGATTTTAAATGCTTTCAACCAATAAAAAAAATTATTTCATTTGTGCAATCGTTGTAATAAACTTTCATGTTTTGCGATCTGGCGTTCAAATGTCCGGACGTCCAAAAATCCAGCGTCGATTAGTCCCATCGTCAATTACATCGTCAATGTAGCGCTATAGTAACTTTGAAGATGACACCTAAAAAAGTAAATGAATTTGATAAACTACAGGAAATCGACGCAATGGACTCGGATTTTGAAAAAGGAAAGATTATTTTACGGGAAAGGTTACGCAGTTTCAATACGGAGTTTAATCTTCACGGGTTGGACGCTTACAGAAAGTGAGAGCGCAATTTAATTCCCGCGTAATTTTTGAATTAATTTCGGGTAACTTTATACGGTTAATGAAGACAAATATACGACCTGGTGTCACGAGCTGTTACCATCGGCGAAAGCAATACCCTCCTTTTAACCGGACCACGAGGATCGGGCAAATCAGCAGTCAGTATATGCGATTTTATCCAATTGTGCGAAACGGACTTCTGCAACTTTCTTTGCATAGAACTTCACGACACGCAATAGCCGCATGGCCCGTTTTATGCAGATGTTGCGCGTCATAATGGTTCATGCAAGATAGTTGCGAGTGATTATAGTTCGTAAAAATTAAATTCTTGTAGCTGGTTAAACAAGTCTTGGAAGATGCCCAACAACACTTTGCAGACGACATGATAGTGATTCGTCTGAATGGTTATATATTTCTATTTTGCTACTTAATTACCGACTCTCAATTTATAAAATATAATTCAAAAACAGGTTTGCTACAAACCGATGATCAAATTGCAATTGAAGAAATAACCAGACAACTGCAATTGGAAAACGTAATCGGGGATAAAGTATTTGTAAGTCATTCCGTTACATTTGCCAAATCCATCCGTTAAACATCTGCATTTTTCCAGGGGAGTTTTGCGGACAATCTAAGGTTTCTTTTGGAAGCTCTAAAAAGTGGTGCGTAACTACTAAATGCCGATGAACCTGTGAAAAACATCGACTAGGCATGAAATAGTTTTCTAAATTACAAAAGGTTCGAGTAAATCCAAGTGCCTGTTTTTCATCTTGGACGAATTTGATCTTTTCTGCAAACTGCACAACCAACATTTGCTGTACAACTTGTTCGAAGTGGTACAATCATCCCAGACTGGCGTTCTTGTTTTGGGACTCACTTGCAGCTTGGTACACGCATTCAGTAATTAAATCATGTAAGGTCCCACATTGGAATAACATTTCTATAACAGGATACAATAGACATGCTCGAGAAGCGCGTCAAATCCAGATTCTCGCACCGCCAGATCCAAATATTCTCTTGCATCAAATTCGAAGATTACGTGCAAATAGTGAAGGAGTATTTGCTTCTGCCCATTGCTTTGAAAGGGTTCCAGGACAGGAACTATGCCAAGCAATGGAATGGTCAAGTTGAGAAGGTCTTAAGCGACCGGAAAGTGATGCAGACGTTGCAAAGGATGCACGACATTTCAGCCGATTTCACAACTCTCAAATCATTCTTGGTACGGGGCAATATACTTCCAATAAATTCTTCCTGAAGTTAGAATCGATCAAGGTGGAAATGTGAGATGATAGATGCAATATATGAGACGATCAAATCCCTTTCTCGCAGATTAAAAAGCACCACACGTGTTTATTTGAAGATGACTATAATCCATTCAAAAGAAGTTGAGAAAAAAGGCGTGGCATAAGCGGTGCTCGCGATTGGCTACATTGAAAAAGGGCTTGTCTTGTGGCTTCTGCTGCCAATCAAGACATCGGAATCTATGCTGTTACTCACGCCCCCATATCACGTGGTTTTCGCTATCCAATAAGCTTTGAATATGGGCACGCCTTTTTTCTCAACTTATTTTGAATGAACTATAGTTTCGGCTCCATTCACGGAGCCATCATCATCAGGTCAAAAATCTTTACAACCGAATAACAAAGGGTAAATCCCACTTAAAATCGGATTATGAGTTTGAATCGAAATTCGAAATGACAATCCAAGTTTTAGATCAGGTTTCCAAATATGGATTATAAAAATTCAGTTTAAAAATCATGATTAAGTCAACAATAAATGCAACCGTTGATGCGAGTGAGCACTCTCCTGAAATGAGTTTCAAAGTAGTGTTTTTAATGAATTATATTTCCCCGGTTAATTTACCAGATATTATATCGTTGAAAGATGCTCGTTGTGTCGGGGCTGGAGACTTCGAAAACGTTCCCCTCATCTGCGGACTTCATCCGGGCCGAATCCGCGACGTTCGCGGACTCGACAATGAACATCTTGCAAGGTCTGTCCATCTTGGAACTCTGCTTGCTGGTGTCCGTCAAGAAGTTGCGGGACAACTACGACGGAGAAGCCTTCAATTTCGAGATGATCTACCGGGAATACAGCAAGATATCTAAACAGCGCGTCACCGTACTTACCCAGGAACGAGGAATGGTCCTTAAAGCCTTCGAGCATCTTCGCTCCTTGCGCTTGATACAGGCCGCAGGGGCTTGGTCGTCTTGCGGGGTGCCTCAGCAGTTCTGCTTGGTCTTCATGCCGGTCCAAGACTCGGTCCTCGAGGAAATCCTCCTGAAATATGCCAATCTTCCGACCGAGATCGAACAGTGGGCTCGCTCGTCTTTCTGAGCCAGGCGATCGGATTCTTTTGTACCAAATACTATAGCTTTATTGTTCACAGTAACATGATAAACAAACAATGTCTAAAATATGTGTATAATCAAGCGCAAACGTACCAGTTGTACTGTGTTTGTGAAACGGGACAACTTTTTTGTTTTGTTTGTATCTTTGTACCACGTAGGTTCAGTCAGCGCGCCGTGCTCTTTCTTCCCCTTTTCGTTTTTCTCTTTTAGATTTTTTTTGTTTATATGGCACATCCACAGAACGGACGAGGAAGATTGTCCGCAAACAGGAAGCAACAAACGTATTTTTCGTTAAGCGTGCGCGACGCGGTTGGCGAGAGGCTCTTTCGTTGTGTCGTATCCCGCTGTATGTAGTCGTAATCGAAAGCAAAGATTCGACAGAGGTACAAAGCAGGAAAACCGCACGGTTGTCGGCAACGACCAAATATTTGTTACGGTCACAACTGTCTTCGTCAAATAAAAGCAGATTTGTTTGTAAGCATGTTTTGCTCTAGTAACACACAATATTGGCAGTATTCAATTCAAATTACGAAATCAGTAAGAACTTTGGATTATGCCCCGTAATCTGACCTGCTAAACTAGTTGGTATTAATCATGTGGATCGAATTTTTATCAAAACAAAAATAATGCCACTTGATAATATCCAGAATTCAGTTCCTTCTAATGCAGTAGGTATTAATGGGGAATTTGGAAGAACAACTTAAAAAAATCAAATCAACAATGCAGCATTTGAAATCAACGGCTTCAAATGTTACAAAGTTGACGGGAAGCGAAAGCAAAATGTTGCCGATGGCCGGGCGATTTTCCTTTCATACAATCGGAAACCGAAACAAGACGGGCTTACAATGTTTCTCCCATTTTCTCTTATGAGGGGGGATAAAATAAAACCTCCTGCACACAACAATTTTAAATGTTTGAAAATCTTGGCCTGCAACTGTTCATCAAGGAATGGAAGGGTACACAACGCGATGGTCCCCGTGAGAACAACGCAAACCGTTGTATCGGTTATTTTTGAGCAAACGAATGGAGGATGTCAAAAACTGAGAAACACAATTTTTGCAAACCACATAATAGTAGTAGTAGTAGTAGTAGTAATTTCCCCGTTTCTGATTTCCATTTTTTTCTTCGTAATAATAATAATCATCATCTCGATACGGTCAAAAGAATTGACGCAAAGGCAGCGAATCGGTCGCAATGTTAAATGCTTTCGACGAAAAAGGACGCAAGTAATAAAAATTAAAAATAAGGACCGAGAGGACGAAACGCGATTATCAAAAAACTTACGACAAAAAAATTGATTACATAACGAAATAGGAACTACAAAACAAGGTGAAAACAAGAGCATGTTATTATCCACTCCGTACGCTTTTTTGCCACCCATCCGTAATACATATTCTGTATATATAATATAAATGTACTTTCTTTCGTTTTTGTTGTTGTATTTTTCTCTCCGACTCGTCCTCCCGTGCAACGCAACAAAAATGGGAACTCAGTTATTTTGTTTTCTCTTTTTTAAAAAATCTTACCTCGCGATTCTTTTAAAAATAAAATGGGAAATGAGATTTATCATCTGCCTGAGCATTCAAATATATATATATATATATTTACATATATATCATGTATACTTGTTCATGTTATGTACAAATACGCGGCGAGATCCGTTCCAACATCTTCCCGCAAAGCCAACAATTTCTTTTTATAATTTCTTGGTTCCAATATCTTAAGGTGAACTGAAACTTCAGATACAAGAAATGTGGGAGTAAAATGAATGCAAGTTTTATGAAAAATATATCAAAAAGTAATCTACAAAGTTCTTATTAGTTTTATGTTGGTCAAAACTTGGATAACTAATATAACTCAAAACATACGTTAAAATTAAGAAATCTAGTGGGGCATTCAGTTAATAATTTGTAGAAATACAAGACCAGTTCACCTTTAAACAATTTCAATTAATATTACTGCTCAGATTCAGGTTCATACCGGTCTGGGGAAAAAGTCATGAGAAATCTTTATCAAAAACTAACAATTCAAATCGCAAATACAGCAACAAGCAACAATATTTATATCACTTTCAAACTTCTTTGTATTTCTTCTTTAAAGAAAATGTAATAGGTAGTGGAAGATAATGACCAGAATTCAGTACGAACCCCAAGATGAACTTGCGTAACAATAATTTTCCAAATATAAAATAAATTGAAAAATGCATCGTTGAAAAAGGATGAACGTGAAACATGATTTGCTTGTTAAAATTGAAATAGCTAACTTTTTCTGCGATGCGGTTTAACTTTTAAATAAGTTTCTGTTGGGTTTACGGGTAGAAGGGAAGTTTGCGTCTCGCCCAATGGGAACAAATCTTTCTACATTTATATAATTTATCAGGCCAATAATTTTGCTCCAAATCTGCAAAAACAACACAATGTGCGCATGCCAGTCTCTTTAACTTCCTCGGCGTTAAAATTTCATTTGTCTCTCCCCAATTAATAACAAAATTAATGCCAATATCCTTTGCTCTCTGGCAAAACTACTCGTAATAAAAACTAAGCAGCTGTGCAACTGATCGCGTCGCTCGACTTGGCGTATACTCGATTTGTTATTTTAAACATTCTGTATAAAAGATATATATATATGTACGATCACTTGGACGTTTATTCCGGCGCATGCGTATCTTTGTTTGTTTTTTTTTTAACAAAATTTTCCACGCCGAGGAAAAATATTCAAACTGTACATTACATTAACGAAGAACTTTTTTGGTCGGTGGAGAGGAAATAAAAAGAGGGGGGGGGAACAGGGCGAACTCTTCACCAGAGATAGAGTTCAAATGTCATGATTACTCTGCGAATTGGTAAAATTCAAAACTTTGAAGAAGAAAAAAAAAAACAACCGAATTACAAGGAGACTTTCCGACTAAACGAAAACCTCTTGCTCGTGAATTGTGACGCTTGTTTCCTCCAAGAACAATCCCACTTTCCTTAATCTTTATAACTTAAGTTTTTGTTTTCACTTTCCTCACCATCCGCATCCCACGTGAAGTGGAGATCGCGAGGTTTACGATGATGATGATGATGATGTTCACGAAGATGGTGATGATGATAGTAACGTGTGTGAATCTCCAATGAAGAAACAAAATAAAAGAGCAAGAAGAGCGAAAGAAAAACTGGAAAAGGATGGGATGGTGTGGCTCGGTCTCTCTTTCAAAGTCTGCTCCACCATTTTTCTTAAATATGACAACCGAGGCGGTAAGACTGAGAGATGCGCCGTGTATAGAAAGAAACTCGCAGGGAGTAAAAGCTGCAAAAATCTCCATGTTGTTATTACACACGGTTGGTCCGAAAGACAACTAACTCCTTTCAATATCATCGTAAAAAAATACTTTGAATAACGTAGAATCTCTGCGAAGCAATATTACAAACCAAAAACAAAAATGCAAACGCGTGAAACGCCAGATCTGCAATATAATGATTACAGGGTTTGCACAAGATTTGCCTCCTAAAAATTAAGAACTCTTTTGCCGATTCTGATACAAAATTCCCACGTCTTTTGCTGTAATTTCAAATCATAAGATTCCAATATTATCATAACAAATAAAGAAAAATGCATTGCATCAACTTCTGCAATATTTGGAATTGCTTTGCAATGACCTGTACGACTACATTGGGATCTCGCTCCACGGTTTCTCAATTATTTTCGGACCAACCTGGTAAAGGGGCACGTGACGCGCATCGTGACCTGCTGCCAACCAACACAGAATGTTATAGAGAGTGAAAGAGAGGAGAGAAAAAAAAGAGTGAGAGATAGAGAGAGGTAGGTTGGTGGAACAGAACCCGTTCTCGCAGTGTCCAGCTCACTTTCCGCTTTGTTTTCATGTTACATTGTCGTTTTCTTTCCTTACTTTTTTGTTTGTTTTACTCCTCGCCGTCACCAACCGACAAGTCGACTCCGGTCCAGTCCCTTCCATCCACGAATGTTCGGTAGGTTATCGGAAACGAACTCGTCTCTTTTTAAAAGTCCAGCCTGAGAGAAAGATGACCCGGGTGGCCGCCGCGCACCCGCTTGGTCTGTAGGTTCTCCGACATCGGCCCGTCATATACTAGATTCCTTGGGCGGCGCCGGCAGCCTGAACGTGGTTGCCGATGCCGGAGCAGCTAGCAGCAGCGGCGTCTTGGCAGTTGACGAGGTAGTTGTGGTAGCGGTCGGTGCCGCGGTGGCCAGTGGTGGCGCGACGAGGCTAGGCGTGCAGGACACCGCCGTCGGCGCGGCGACGGCCGGGGGAGAGGCAGCGAACGACCGAGGAAGGCCGTTCGGACAGGACCCGTGCGTGGACCTGCTCAGGTGCGATATCCTCTCTTGGACGCAACTTGCCGAAAGCCTCGCTTCCGCGTCGTGGTCCCAGCACTCCTCGATGGTGTCGCACAGCAGCGAGAATGCCTGCAATGCAGAGGAGCAGTTATAATCGAAATTGTAATTTTTTTAACGATGCATTTTACAATGGTTTCCCGGGATAACATTATTCCTTTTAATTAATTATTAGTTTATAATAAGAGTGGTCGGTTTTTTAATGCTGTCCTTCAATTGTGGCAGCTATAGCCTGAGCATGCAGATGGCATCAAAAACCTGTTGCCATGCAGCATTTTAAATCATGTAAATCTGGGAACACATTTATATTCATTTAAACCGAATAATTACTACTAATGGATTTATATGTCACGCAATTCATAAAGCTGATGTGAAGGAATGCATTTGCATGCATAACTACACTGCGAAAGTGGAACCGAACGAGGGCATAACCAGGCGAGAGAGAGAGAGAGAAAAAAGGGCTACAAAGATCCGGTTTGCATAATATAAATCCATTTACGTCACAAAATGATACCGAAGTTGTCTAATCAGGAATTAGGGACAGTTGCATTCCACAATCTAATTTTCCCTAGCCTGTTGCAAACCCATACCAATTCCAGCCAGAAACCAGACGAGAACCTCATAAGCAAGCGAATGATGTCACAGTCTCAGATGAATATATTATCGCAAAATATTGAACCAAATTAATTTGTTATCGATCAATATTTTGGCCACGTACACCGGCACCAAACAAGTTGCCGTTCTTTTTTTTTTTACTATTTGCAACCACATCTTTAGCACCGCTTACTAACGGAAAGCGACCGAGAAATGAAAGTTGACCTGGTTTTTCTTCCACAACTCTTTGAACTTTGGGCGCAGCTTTTTATGAACCACCACATCTTGCATGTCCTCCAGAGACGGATGTTGCCCGACTTCGTCTTCGAACGGCAGCGAATACTCTTCCACCGGCCCTAATTCGTAAGCGAACCTTCGGGTCAGACCGAGCGTACTTACGGGTTCATGAATCGGGCGGAAAAGAAATCGACGCGAACCTTCTTGGGCCGTGCACCTGGACATCAGCTCCCAGAGCACGAGGCCGCACGCGTACATGTCTATCCGGAGGAAGGCATCCCGCTGGAAGTTGATGGCCCCTTCGAGAACCTCCGGGGCCATGTATCTCCTGGTGCCCACTTGGCCGTGCGTGTCCCCGGGAGACTGGCCGGGCACGAATACGAGGGCCAGGCCGAAGTCGGCCACGCAAGCGGTCAAATCGTGTTTGAGGAGGACGTTTTTGCTTTTGAAGTCCCTGTGTGCGATTGCAGGTTTGCAATTCTCGCCTTTGGTCGGAGGAAGTTCCTCATGCAAATGCATCAGGCCCTTGGCCATTGATTCGGCAATGTGGCACACCTCTGCCCACGTTACCAGATTGGCCTTAGTGAAACAAGAAAAAAAAAACAAAATGTTGGAGCGAAAAGAAATAAAAAACACTTGAAACCCTTTCACTCGAGGAATTTTCACTCCCAATTACCTTGAGGTAGTCGCAGAGGGAACCCTTTTCGTGGAAAGCGGTGATGAGCCAGTATTCCGCGAGAAGGTTGTCTCCTCTCTTCTCGGCCCCTATGTACCCCAGAAGGTTTTCGTGTTTCATCTGCGGGTAGCAGTAAATCTCCTGCTCCACGACCCAGGATTGTTTATCCTGCGAGAGAATCAAATATAAATACATATAGGTCCAAAGTGGAAGCGCAAGCAACATCCGTAAATCAGGTGCAGCGATAAGCCGACAAACGCAAAAGTCGTTCACAATTACAGTAAATCCGAACTGTAAAAAAAAATAACTGCAACTTTCCAATGATTCCCCCGCAGAAGCAATCAAAGCGGACAGTAAATATTTGAGTTACAAGTTCCCCTCCGAGTGCTTTCTTGGGGCCAGAGTAGTTAAACTTTCTCTCGGAGAGAGAGACAATCAGAGCCGCTAACGCAATAAAGATATAACGACAGCAGTGATCGCGTTTGTAAAAAAAGTAACAGGAAGCAAAAAGTTACATCAATCATGTATTTTAGAAAAGAACCAATAGAAGAAAGTCTGCAGTGAGATTGTTTTAAGCGAGCTTTACTGAAGCAAAAACTATAATTGAAAACAAAATCCCTTGGAATATTGCAACATTTCTGACACGTGAGCACCAATTTTTAAACTGAAATAAATACGGTAATAAAAACTTGGCAGGGGGACCAGTGAATTCTGGAGTCTGTTTTGGAAATGTTGGGGCCCAGAGTGTAAAGCGGTCAAAACTGAAGAACGAGAACTGTCTGAAGTCAAAAGCATACAAGTTGGAACCAAATATTCCATGTTCTGAGTATAATTAGATCTTAACTAGATGGAATGTAGATCCACAATTCGCAACTCACCTGGACGGGAAAGATCTTGACGGCCACATACTCGCTGAGCATCTGCGCTTTCCACACGGCGCCGAAACGACCGCGGGCTTTGATCTCGATGAGCTGCACGGGTCTGAGACCGAGCAGCGGAGTATCCGGCGGCATGGGGCTCGGGTCGGCGGTTGGTACCTCGTTGAAGTAGGCCATCTGCCGCCGTCGGTACAGGTAGAAAGCGAACACCACCACTGCGCTCACAACCACCAGCGGCAACAGCGCGTACAGCACTATTCTCAAAATCACACTGCCATCGGAATCCAGGGGCTTCTCGGCTAGAGAACGCAACACCAACAACTTAGTTAAACAGCACAAATTTGCCCTCGTCAGTTTTTGCAAAGCGAAGCTGCACTACTATACTTGACATCTGCATGAACATTTTGCATCTACTTGCGAAATCTCATTAACATTTTCTGTGAAATAGTTGGCAAACTATTTCTTCAAAACTCGTTTGAGCGGCAGTGAACTATATTTCAACGTACAGTATTAACAAAAAGTATTATTCAAATCTCTGAATATACGTAGTTGAGATGCTTGGTACAAAGTCGAATGTACGCATTGTGATATCATTCGTCCAAACATTTCCATCGCATTAGGTTAAATCTTGCCATGTAAATGTTTAGCAGCAGTCCCCGCAGCTGTTAACCAAATGAAGCCCACGTGCAAATTCAAACTAAGAAACTTCTGTCCGTCTGCACAATATTACAAAACACGAAATCCTATTATCGCAAACTGCCACGAAGTATTGTAAATTTCCTGTACAAGTGCACAAACATCAGAAAGTTTCCACGTACTTGTAACACATTTCGCGGCCGCAGGCTGTCAAGTGAACGTGTTCTAACAAAAATTATAGGAATATACGATTAATTGCTTTTACCAATGACTCGCGCAGTTACAAATTTACAACTCGGACGTTACTCCGTAATTTTTGTTTGCAATTATGCACAATCAACGTCCCTCTTAATGTAAATTACAATAAAAATATAGGATCTGCTCTCGAATCTAGCGATAATAAGGGAACACTTGGCAGCCTGCGGGCCGGCTGTCAATCTCCGAGACGCAATTTTTTGGCACGGATGCGTACTTGACGCGTGACGGGATGCTTCCGTCGTTGTGGCCGGTTCGTGAACCATGTTTCTGTTGCACATGTCTCCTTCGCAGCAACAGAACAGCAGGTTCTTCTTCGGATCCTCCTTGGACATGCACTGCCTCTGGTTCTGGCAGTCCATGTTGTTTAGCCAACAGCCTGCACAGTTCAGTTAACGCAATCGGCATGTTAGTCATCAAGTTTTTTTTTAACATACACACGATGGGAGTTCACCTTTCATCTTGACTATCATGGTTCCAGTGTTGTTTTCCCATAGAGAGTAGCAATGAGCTTTCTTGTCTGCATCGGTGTGTTCGCACTCTTGAGTCGTGTTACACCCCGTACCCGATTCGCTGCAAAGGGTGTCGTTGTAATACTCGCACTTTGTGGTGGACATCACTGGACGGCCAGAACTCGAAGAACTGCTGCTGCTAGTGTCAACTGCGAAATAAAAAATGTAATTTTAATTAAAAATAAGGTTTGTTAGAAGGGGAACGATATTGGCAGCCATTTCTCACGTTTTACCAATACAGAAAAACCTTCTTGAATTTTTATTTGGGGAGAAGAAAGAAGTTTCTCTGGCTAAAGCTGGCCCAGTTACTGATTTCTGAATCTTGGGCAGCTCAGTCATTCTCCCACCATGCAACCAGTGTACATGCATGAACTTTGAACAACAGCACGACTTCCGTATTGTAAATATGCAACATAGTCACAATCGAATTGATATTTCATTTCACTATACAATGTCACAACAAGCATCTTCTCCTGCTTCCGGCAAACCCAGCCAAATTATTTAATACAAACTTTCTCACTTCTTTTATTCCCCCCCGCCCCATCTTCAAACCTCGTCCAAATATTCTTCTCATTCAACATCCAGTAGCAATAATTACTTCCAAATTATGTTTATCAGCCAGAAACATAATCCCAAATACCCTATGTAATTTTTTTTAAATTATTCGCCTTTAACTAGTCAAACACTCACTGACATCTGAACGATTATTACGTTAATACTTTCAAAAAACAATGCATTCTTTCTGCAATATCACCGTAATTAGTACATACTCAAACCTTGGCAAAAATGTCATGGCCACGTTTGTTGCTTGTTCGTCACACATCGCAATTAATTCATTCAAAAAGTTTCTCATCTTGATTGTTGTTTAGCACCGACGTGGAAACTGGCAAACGAACAACTATTTCGTACCACTAAAAGAGTCACATGTTTTGCAACATTGCGCAAATGTAACAACACACCATTTATTTTAACTGCCAACCATCGATTCAATAATACCAAGATTTCAACTGTGGATGTTACAAATTTCAGTGAAGAAACATCAAATTGGGATTCAAAACAATGTCTTCCCTTGCATCTTACAAATATAAAATGTTGTTTAAATTGAGTAATAAAACAGTAAAATAAACCATGTACTAATGGCAAAATGTTGGCCTTGCGTTTATGAAGTGTACGCCCACAAGGGAGCGCTTTAATCGAATTTACATTAATCACATTTAAAATTGGAAATTTAAAAGCAGACCTTCAATTTCTTGAAATTTCATCAGAAGGGGGGGGGGACGCCGATATCAAATTTTGAGCTGAACACCTGGGGAAACCCAAAACAGGTGATAGGGGGCGCTTTCATCAAAATTTCCAGGTCACACACAATTGGGCCAAAACGTCCCAAAGTTGCCTTTTGTGTTTTCCCAAAGTTCCCCTTATACACACAAGCATAAAATCGAGGCAAACGGGCTGAAAAACTGCACCCATTTTCATTTTCTTCAAACGTCTGCTTTGAAAATTTCTAAAAAGGCCCTGAGCCGAAATGGGAGGCAAAAATTCAAGCATGATAAAAAGGACATTAAGTATTTTCAACCCAACCGAGAGAGAAAGAAAATAAGTAAAAAAAAAAGGAATTGAGGATGAAAGAAGACGTAAGGGGGAGAAAAAACGACAATGAAATAAGAAACTAGGAAGGAAGGAAATAAAAGAGAAGCTGTAAAAGGAAGAGGGAGGTTTTTTGGCAAAAAACCAAGATGGCTGCACTGTATACTTACTTGTTGCATCCCTATGAAGGCAAAAGGTGGAAAGAGGACACTTTTGTACGTGAAACCATATGGATAAAAAATATAACAATACCATTTGGGGAGTGAAAAAAATAAAGGAGAAAGCAGGTCTAGGTCTTGCCAGTTGTTTGACGATAATTTTTAGCCCAGTTTGTCAGGATTTTTCAAGGAACAGATCCACATTTTGCAAGCCGACTTGCAGCACTTCAATTTGGCTTTAACCGGTTTCAATTTACACACATATAAATTGATTAGCTTGACAGTTGCACAGCTCTTTGCGTTAATTAAATTTCTCATGGTTACCTTTTAAACTTGACAAATTGCTCTCAATTTCCCACTCAAATTCTTAGGCTTCTTTTAATGCCAGTTAGTTGCATTCAAAAATTTAATTTAATTACTCCGAATTCAGTAAATTCTGGAATGCAAACAATCACACCTAGTTGAACTTTTAAAAACATAGATTCCACAATTTTTCGCATTTATATCATTTTAATATATTGTCCGTCTTTTAAAAAACCCACTTTTTCAAACTTCTTAAAACAAAAGTTGCGTTTTCTTAGAACTGAAGTAGAAAAAAATCTAAGCCAACACAATAGCAAAACCAGACAAAAAAAAATGCCCTCCAAAGTAATAACCAATCCCAGTCTAGTCAATTTCTATTAAAAAACCATACACATTTTTTGTCGATCCAATATTAAGTAAGGCACAGAGAGGTGGAGTAAAAACTTGTTACTCAATATTTCACATCACACCTATATAAGATAACCTATGAATGAGTCCAGCCAACTTTTTTACTAGTTCAACTTACAAAAAAACACCTTCAAACAAACACCTAAAAAATGCTAATGTGTAAAACCGACTGGAAAAAAATCTCTTTTGTAAGATGCTCCATATTAAATCATTCGGCATTGAAAGCGATTTAAGAGGTCCTAAAGGGTAAAGAAAAAAAACCAGTCCCATTTTCTTTTAAGGTTTACAAAGATGGGGTTCCTATACTTACCCCTCAGGAGATGAAGAACCTACCCATAAAAACCCGATCCTTACCCAGAGGACACCATACAAAAAAAGCCTGAGGGTAAGGGCCTTGGGGGGAGATAGCTAATAGATGGAGGCGAAAAAAAACTGAGGGGGTAAGGGAAATATCAGAAAGAAATAGGAACCGGTGGGGCCTTTTGAGGCAAGCAAAAGGTGCAAGCTTTCTTAGGGGCACACAGACCCAGACTGCCAATGTGCCTCACTACCCAGACCTCTATTGGGAAAGTACAAAGAAAAACGAGTCCCAGCAGCTGCCAATGGAGAAGGACCAACCCCTGAACGCTTGGCTAACTATAGGAATTCTCATGACATCAAGGTCCCACGGCCTAAACGAGTCCTTCAAATCTAGAACATACTCTAAAATCCAGTTTCTCCCAATTCCAAACTTAATTGAACATTTCCATAACAGACGCAATGATTGAATGCATAGGACCTTATTCACAAAAAATTGTATTTTCTGAATGTGTAATTTAATACAATTCCCAAACTCAAAGTTATTTTTTAAGGTTAATACAGGATATTGTAATTTAAATTACAATGGTCCTAATATAAAAATTCGCACAAGCCCAAATGGCAATGTGCTCATTATAGAAATGCAAATTTGCAGATGTGGAAAAGATTTTGCATTTTGTAGTGACAGCAATGGGCATATAAGCATACAGCGTTATAAGAGTTGGCAGATGCGAGGTGTTGTTGTTCACATGTTCAAATCTGCCCCATTGGCCGGTCCACTCCGAGAAGGACCCCCAGTACACAACAACACCAAATCGCCTTTTCTCTAGGTCCTCCTTTCCTCCCTTTTGTACATTGGGTCTTTGGCCTTCGAGGGCAACAAAAGACTTGGCTACTCTCTTCTGGTCTCTTGTGTCCAAAAGGGCCGAATGCAAGTTGCCTTTTTACTCCGACTTGCAAACCATGAAATACTCTACTCTCCATCTGCCCTTTCCATAGGTCCTATTCCTTCATTTTACTCTCCCAAAATTAGCACACAATCTTCAAACTCAAAGAATTAACTTCATTTACAGTCCAACGACCATGTTTATTTATTTTTATTTTTAATTTGCAGTCCTTATAATTTTAAGACGGTTTACTTGGGAGAAAAATTTTTTAACAAAAATGCGATCACAATTGCTATTTTTATATTACAAAAAATGTGAATGGGAAAACATGGATTTGTAGTTGCATTCAGCGTGGGAAAATGTTTATGAAGTTGGGTACAGCGTTCACACCAAAGGTTTCTCTCACACCATTCAAATCCATCTCGTGACGTCACACATTAGCATATTTCACACATAAAACCCAACAATACACGCGCGCAACATTTTAATAAAAGCCCAGCCCTGTTTATTTATTCGGTAAACAAAATATCTGAGCCAACAAACGTTCAAATATTGCTGCAACGCAAATTAATAAATTGCAGTATATAATTATTTTCGCTATTACACTTTTTTATAAATAAAACAAAACATTAAACCTCAATCGGAAAAATACTAATTATTTATAAACTATATCTCCTGTGAAATTTACTGAAATTCCAATTTAAAATAACAGTGAATAAAATCCACAAAAAAAAACAGAACAAGTCAACCTGTTAAAAATTGAATATGTAACTTCAAACTTGTCTGTTGTAAATAAACGTTTTAAACTGCAAATGCAACTATACTGCGTTCACTCTACCTATACCTAAAATTATAAGGGGGGTGGATAGAAGAGGGGAGAAAAGCAGTTTTAATCCTCAGGTGTTAATTTGCCTCTAGAGAATCCCATTGTTCACAAAACCAGTATTTCTTCTCAGAATCAGAAGAAGAGACCGTCCATTTCCCCTAGAGGAAAATTAACACCAGAGGATTAAAACTGCTTTCCTCCCCTGACGTTTTCACCCCCTACAAATTTACAGGTATAGGTAGAGTGAACGCAGTATATATAAAAATTGTTATCCCTGGGCCAAAATCTCATATTACACAAAAGAAACAACTGCTACAATGGCGGCCATTTTGAACAAGAAAAACCAGATTCTTGAGCACATTTGTGTCTGAGCTAACCAGACGTGCAAATATACCGTTTTAGATGCAAATGTTAAGTCCTTAGGGCCACACAATGGTCACTGTGAAGAAGAAGAAAAAAAAATGTGACAGAAGGTGAGGGTGCCAGGAGTTATAAAAAAAATAAAAAAAACCTGTCCCTTACCTCTGCACCCACCTTTCATATATGTACAAAAAAAAACCTGGACTCTCTCACACTGCATGGGGACACTGATCATAAAAAAAATCCTGCTCAGGGGCCGGGGGTGTCACACCCAGAAGATAGAGAGCGAAAAAAAACTGGTACCTACACAAGAAACCATTGCCAAGTATTCGCCGAAAACATCTCCAAACTTCACCTTTTATGCTTTTTCTTTCTTTCCCCAGTTCTAAGTATGTGTACACCACATGACATTAGTGTCTATTGAAAATACACTACCATATGGAAATTCGCTGGGAATTACTAAAAGATGAGACGAGATTGCGCAATAATTTGTAAGCCTGTTTGCGCCCAATTGCCCTCCAAACATCAAATCCCACGCAGATTGGCGGCCATTTTGAATGGTTGGCTTCTTTTCTTACGTCACTCCCACCCATCAACACACCTGATAAAAGGTTGCATCAATGCAATGCTACAAATAGTAGTGTACAAATAATAAGGCGAAAAAAAGAAGTAGGCTGTAAGTATACTACAGTAGTATAGCCTATATAGGTTATATATTGAGAAAACGACGCGAGTGGGTTGTGTTCCTGCACCGGAAGTCGAGTTTTTTTCGAAGCCAATCATGGCGACCGACCGGAAGTGCGCAAATAAACCCACGCCCCCTCACGGTTGCCACGTGAATTACAACCACTCTGATCCACAATAAATTCAATCGCCACAAAACCATCAATCAAAAATTCAATATAAGTACGCATTACTTAGAAAAAAAAACACTCATTCAATATTTTCCCCAACAACCAATCTCAATTTAATAAACCTTAGCTTTATATCTGGAACTTAAGTATAGTACTGCATATTACTTTAATTTAACTGATTATTCGTGCAGGCAAAAGAAAAATCTAAATATTCAAAACTCACTTTGAATGGGCACAGAAAAATGATGACAGCAAACTTCTAAATACCGTGGCACTAAATTGAAAGTCACACAACCGGGTGAAAGATTTAGCATTTAGCAACAACAACACAACAGAAAAAAAAAGGCAATGAAGTGAAGAGAAGCAAGCAAGAAACTGAAATACGGCCAAGACCAAAAATAAGAAGAGATATAATCGAGAAGAAAAGAGTGTGTGTGTGGGCGTTTCCTTCAACTTTCCTCTTCATTCATTCAGAAACCTCGTGTATAGTGTACATTTGTCAAGTGCATTTGTACTAGAGAAATACACAAAAGTACTCGTATACATAGAATTCAATTCAATTCTAGGTTTTGTGCGAACTGTACGGCGAAATCCAAGTTTTGGTCCGGATCCAAGAAGTTGTGGTCGTGCCATTTTGTTCCCGTTACCAAATCATCATTTACATCGATAGTTCAATGACGTCAAACACCAAGTTTTATCACCCTTAAAAAAAAGTATCACATCCCAAACCTCAACCAAGGTCATTTGCTCATGCAGAGTTGCCAACCTCTAAACTGCACATAAATCCATCAAAAATCATCCTTAATTACAAACTTACAACCTGTGTACTTCGTTTTTAATACATTTAACTGAATCTATCCCAACTGAAATCTCCTAAAAAGTAACACACTGTCTATTTGCTACTGAAATAAACATATTCTAATTATCAGGAATATAATTTTGGAATACTAATGTTCACATTTTCAGCTGTTATGTATAGAAAAATATTGAATACTATATTGTTAATTTTCCCAGAAAAACTTAAGTTTATTTCAAATAAAACTTGTAAATTTGCATGCAATTATGTTTCTTGTCCTTGGTTTGCCCATTCTGTATAAAACAGTTTCAAAACATAACTATAATAATAGAGATATCAAACTTTTTGAAACACTTGGCTGTGCATACACAGTAACCAACCAAACTTTTTGATATGAAGTGGACTAGGAGCAACTTGAAGAACATTTCACTCGTTGACAATCAAGATTTTGCGGCAAATTTGAGAATCCTCTTGTAATTTACATGCTCAGAAGAGTTGTGTGTCAATTTGTTATACTATTATTCAAGTTTTCACCAAAACATTTCATTCATCGGATCAGAAAGACTTCATCACTTTTTGTAAAATCATCAAAACAAAAACCATTAGTGTCATTGTAAAAAGTTTAAAGCGTATACAACTGTATTTTATTACGAATAAAATATGCATTTGCCACGATACTTGACTAAATTTCCTAGTGTTACTGACTCTCAAATACGTTGTATACATACATTGAGTGTTATTAGAGTGTATAGTAATGTGAAAATGAAGAATAAATGAATGTCAGCTGACACTCAAAATCCGACTGGAAATTTCTCGATGATGATCGCAAAACCAACATTTAAATGCGTCGACGTTGGATCTGGATTACACAATATAAAAAAATGGCACAAATCTTTATACACCTTTCCACATGATGACGCTTGATGCCTGGTAACCTTATCACAATGCCATTTTACCAGAAATCTAACCATATAATAATATAAATTAATTTTCAATGCTGTTTCTGACCTTCCACGAATTCAATGAACACCAAAACCAGTTGGTCATTAACAAATAGTGAAAGCAAATACTAAAATAAAAATAGATACGGATATGTGAACTTATTTTAGCACTATGTTATACTGTATATACAAAATAACTTCACATTTTGATGAAAGGTAACATAAGTTTAGCATTTTCAATGAAGTTCAGTGCAGATCATTTTCAGTCGGATCAAAACACATTTTCCAATTATACACTTTTAGTGCAATGTAAGCTTAATTATTACACAAATATATTGTAACAATGGATAAACAGACTTTATGGTGCTGCACACTATTAATAGTGACCCAATTATAACATTATCATCAAATTTTTGTATGGGAACTGTCAACATATTGACATTTATTTTGATACAGCGTTTTTCAAGAAATTTCGATATTTCTGTACCATATTTTCTTAATCTATTCCTACTGTTTTCCTGACATTACCTATAAAACTACATATAGCAACCTTGCGTAAATTACGACCGTCAAAAACAATTACGCAATTAATAGCAGTGGGGGTAAGGTAATTCACTGGGGGGAAAAAAAGGCCCGAGTTAGGCTTAACAAAAACGACGGCATGGAGAACTTGTTTGGCACGAAACGGAAATTAATGTCGCATTGAATCGACGCTTTGACGACGACGAAACCATGAAACCTTGCTGCACAAACAGTATAAAACACACATGCATGCCAGAGGGGACGGTATACACATAGGATAAAAAGAGCATTAGGCAGAGAGAAGCGATCACGTGACACGATGGCCGCATTGGACGGAAAAATCGAGTTTTGACGAAACATGCGCGACGCCATCACTTCTCGCAAACGCCTCTTGCCACTCGTTCAAATCGCACTTACCGGGCTGGCATCTGGCTTGCAACACGATGCAGAAGCCGACGATGGCAACGAGCAATACGGATGGCACGATGCTTGCCATTTTGCCCGTCCCAACTGGACGCAATTGAACAAAAGACGTTGTCCGTTTCCGACGCGGATCGATGTCCCCGTGGCAAAAAAAAAGGAAAAAAGACGGAATTCACGATCCGCTTGCCGCTCACCGGATCCGCAAATGGTCGTCAATCCATCCGTGTACAAAGTATTAACACTGTTCTTCTACACGCAAATGCGTTGGAGAAATTCCTTGGATGGCGTCCACACGGACAGCGCGCATTTTACGCACACCAACGTGCGACTACACTTTGCCCCAATATGGCGGATATTTTTTAATCGACGCCCGTGTTATTATTACTTAACGGGGAGGCGGAGTCAGGCGGACGCCAATCGCTGTCTGCCGTCGTACGTCCGCCAATAGGGGCGCGGCAAGGACGCGTGACGTCAATAGCCGGGATGGGAGGCGGGGCGCAAGGTCATTGCTTCGGTGCGTTGTCATCGGTCAACGCTAGAGGCGCTCCAAATCGGAGCTTTGGCGTTCCACTAATATTGGGGGAAAGCTATTATGCGGATTTTCGCAGTTACGTCAGTAATAAAACAAAAAATTGGAGTAAAATCTCACGTGCATGCAAGCTAATATTTCATTGCCAGTAGTTATTAAAACACAAAATACACCTCAAAGTCTGGAATAGTTAATTTTGTTGGGAAAATGTAAGGAAAAATGATACAGTTATTTAAAGACAGAATAGGGGATTTGAAAAATCTTCAAATATCCTGAATATATAATATAGTATAAAATTTACTGATAAGACTACCCACATATTTTAGTTTAAATACCAAGCAGGATTTGAGAGCAAACAGTGGTGACCGTGTCAGTTATAACTGATATAATACATTAGCTGACAAGATCACAAAGAATTTTTTTGTGAAACATTCACTTGATATAGAAAAATTCGCATAACACTAACAGCATTACATTGGAAACAAATAACATTTATTCCTCTAAGATGTGACGAATATATAATATTATTTCTTATCTACGCGGACGCGTAGCAGCTGTTACCGTTCACGCGTCGTGTCACTTGGCATTCTTGACGATTACGAAACGACGCATCGTTCGGTGACGTTTTATCTGGTAATCGCCTCCTCTTCGTAGATATCAATACGCGAGCATGAATGAGGTCTAAGTCTGATTATCTCTCCAGCTGCGACTTCTGGATAGCTTCGTCGACCGCGCTCCGCAGAACATTGATCACTTGACGCGGATTCGCGCTGCCGATCACCGCGCTCCCGGAAACGATCATGTTTGCTCCGGCCTGCAAAGCCAAACAGTCTTACGTTATTATACCATTTGCCTGATTAATGAGACTTTAATAATATACCTCGGCACACAACTCGATCGTTGATGGTCCTACGCCACCGTCAACTTCGATGTCCAGATCTCGAAACTTGCGTCTCAGCAACTGCACCTGTCGAAATTTCCATACATGTAATTTTTATATCTGATTATACAAAAGAAGAAATCACGCACTGTCATGCAATACAGGGCTCATACCAACTTCTTTTCCAGACGGTTCATAAGTAAAAATTACAGAGCACAATTCCACCAACTCGTGAACAAACGGAAATGTGTTTGACTTTTGTATTACGCAATTGCTGTTATAAACCCTGCAATAGTTTCATTACTTTGGGAATCATATCAGCCATGAATTTCTGTCCTCCGAAACCCGGCTCAACGGTCATCACAAGGACCATGTCCACATCCTCAACGTACGGCAACACGGTTTCAACTTCTGTTCGGGGTTTCATTGCGATTCCAACTTTCATGCCAGCCTCTCTGATCCTTCTGATTAGTGATGGGGCATCATTTGTGGCCTCGATGTGGAATGTATAGATGTTTGCACCTGCATCAGCCATCGGTTCCACCCACTGTAAAAAAGAAGAAAGAAATGCATAATTAAAATGACAGTTGATTTTGACGAAGTAGACAAAATTCACTATCATATGCAGCAACTGAACTTTATTATGAGCCAGTATCGTTTTCTGTTATTGGCGGCATCAAGAATCTCTACACCATAACAAATCAAATTTCTCACATGACCACAGGAGGAAACTCTAACCTGGTGGTCAAGGCTTCTTAGGACGATGAATTAACAATTAATCTACTGCACTTATATAATTGCAATATCAAAATGCAGGAATATGATTATTATAACACGAATTTCCATATTATAAAATGCAATCATATATCCCTCGCCGTCTGGAATGAATTTAATTTTAACAGTATGTTTGAAGATGAAACAACAATATTAATACGAAATCAACTAATGAATGAAAAAAAATCTGCGTTTGAAATTGGTCCCAAAAACTAAAAACTAATTGAATATTATATTAATTTAAAGTAAAATATAAAAATTAATGACAGAAATAATTAGGCAATTTTACAATCTCGATTGCAGTCCTATTTACCGTTCTGTCCAGATAACATCCATTGAGCTGTTATTTTCCTTATTGATAAATAATTTTCAATAAGGATGTACTTATCACAGTACAAGGACAAACTGGCGCGCGACATCGTGACGCCGTCGATGGAACGCTACCACGACACCACCTTATAAAACGAATACGCGTTACGCTGTCTAGCGGCGTCACGTCAATCTCGAATCTCATTGACTTGAAACTGTAATTGTTTAATTTGACTGTAAGTATTATGTAAACAAATTGCTTTCACTTACGTTTTCCGGATTGGAAACCATCATGTGCATGTCGAAAAATGCGGTAGCCAGTTTGGAGCGAAGACATTTGACAACCGGATGCCCGAAAGTTAAATTCGGAACAAAATGACCATCCATGACATCGAGATGAAGATAATCGGCACCTGAGTCGAGCATCCTCTGCGATTCGGCGTAAATCTCCGACAAATCTGCATTTAGGATCGACGGCCCAATCTTGCACACGACCGAACTGTGAGCCGCCATCTTTCGAAGTAACCTTGCCGGCCGAGTTTCTACCTACCCGCCACCAGATGGCGCCTGTCCGATCACCACGTTTCTCTACCCCTACCACCAGGTAGCGCTTACCACAAAACCTAATGAAATGCGCACTATGATAGGCTTTAGAGTTCGATTTGCGCATGCGCACATCGTGATTCTGGAAATAAAAATCGCTGAACGCTATTACTCTGGAAGCAGATGCAAGACGCGCATGGCAACGGCAGCTATATTACTGCCACAAGTGAGTATGTCGATATCAAGTCTCAGGCTTTCAATCTCTTCTCCAGCTTCGCACAGTTCCCTTTCCTTGAAAATTTCGTACCAATTTTTTAAGAGAAACGGAAATGACATGAGGGTAGCTTCGCTGTTCGGCTTCAGTGCACATCACTTGTATTTTTTTCCCCCCGGAATGCATCAATACATATGGAATTAAATTATCAGATTAATTTAAAATCAATTCTGGTGCAGAGCATGCATGACGTACCAAATAGATGCGCAATCACGTGTCACCTCAAAAATAATGATGCTAATTAAGATTTTCATCTAGGCCATCGATTACATGCCATATAATAATT
>WWPM01019592.1:0-12023 GCA_023279145.1 Glomeris maerens | reverse complement strand
GTGGCAATAGCAAAGCAGTGGCAATAGCAAAGCAGTGGCAATAGCAATTCAATGGCAATAGCAATGCAAGTGCAACATCAAAGCAATGGCTATAGCACCTGCAAGGCAACGGCATTAGCAATGCAACTGCAACAGCAAAGGAATGGCAATAGCAAAGCAATGGCAACACCAAAGCAATGGCAATACCAATGCAGTGGCAATAGCAAAGCAATGACAATATCAAAGCAATGGCAACAGCACCTGCAAGGCAACGGCAATAGCAAAGCAACTGCATCAGTAAAGCAGCGTGTATGTTACACATGTGTATTGAACGTTGAAAGTAAACGAGCTAAAACAGTACAAATTAAGAACAAATTTACTTGTTTTGCAACAATCCCCAGAGAAAAAGCTCCAGAAATTCCTACAGGGAGTTTCATGTAACCTGAGACAACTCGGAATCTCGCAAAATATGCCTTGCAGAAATAAATTGTTTCCAATAAAAGTTACTTATCTCTAAATGTACTTTCAGATTCCAACCAAAAAATTGAGAGTTCCCATTTGAAATTTTAGAGTTACAGCTTCCCCAACCATACGAAGGGTATGGGCGGGTTAACTTTGGCACACACGGGTTAAGACTTTACAATGTATAACTTCTCTCCTCAGACATTCATTTGTACGAGACATATTTCGCAAGATTCCGAGTTGTCTCAGATTATCTGAAACATCCTGTATAATTTTGTAGATTATTCGCAGAAATCAATAATTATCTCTAGAAAATGTAGCAGCATATTTTGAGATGCATCTGTGACAGCAGATTTTCTGCAGAAAATCTTATCAATAGTTTTCAGATATTTTTCAGAACTTCACATGGTGTACAGTGGAACCTGTCTAAGTTGAACGCCCAATATCCAAAAAAACATTCAACTTATACGTGTGTTCAAGTTGGACAAATAAAAAAAAATCCGAGAAAAAGTTTTAAACTTTATTGAACATCATGGGAATAGTTGTTTGTCTCCCATTATATATTTTTTATCAATCTGGAGCAACAACATGTTTTCATATGCTGAAGCATGTTGAAACGTCGAAACATCGTTAGTCATAGCATAATCTTTTAATTTATGAACCATATCTAAAGCCTTTCGACCTGAAATGGGGCGTGGCCTTACGAGTTTTGCCGGCTCTCCTGGGAAAAGTCTCAAGCTGGCTCCACACATTGGCTCACATGGCCAGGCCAATGTTTTGCACCAACATTTGGTGTTCTTTTACACATAACAAGTGTCATCCACATATTGGCACATATTGCCAATTCACAAATTACACAGCTAATGTCACAATGGCGGATGACGATGACCTGGTGCTTGCGGTTGCTGCATTATGAGTAGCGATTGTTGCCAACATTTATGCAGAATAAGTTAATTTCAGAAAAAAAACGGTTAACAAATGAAAAACGCCACCGAAAGTGTCACCTGCGTCTTGAAGAGGTGAGTCCAATGTGTGGATGGGGGAACTTGGCGCATGTGAGCAAGCGCCAGCCCCCTTTGACGTGGGACAAAAGCCGCCTACCCTATGGCAGAGGGCAAGTGCCAGCGCCAACGTCTGCCAGCGCTAACACAAGCGCCAATGGCAAGATCCGCACGTCGGCCAAGCGACACTTGTCGTAACGTGTGGCCAATGTGTGAAGCCAGCTTTACTTTCTACGTTTGGGGTTAAGGCAGGTTGGAGATAAAGGGAAAAGTTCAAATTAAAAGGGGTGAAAAGTGTGAAAATGCCATTGAGTGGACTCAGATTGTGTTCAAGTTTTAAGAAGGAGGGGTTCAACATAAAGAGGTTACGCGCAATTTTAAGTCTATGGGCAAACGTGTGGGCAAACGTGTAGCCTAACTTTACGTTCAAGATATGCAAGTTTTTAAGATGAACAGGTTCAAGTTATACAGGTTCCACTCTACAAATATTTGTAGAATTATTACAAATTATTTTCTGTCATTGCAGAAATTCTGCAGAAACTACTATTTAAATTTTCAGAATTTGAAAATTAATTTTACACTAAAATCTGTTTCTATTTGTTAAAGCGGTGGTTAGAAATGTTTCTGACAAGGAAGAACGGCACGGTTTTCCAACCGGCCTTACAATTCCCAAGGCACAACGTTATTGCTTGGACTCCCCATATTAACGGCGCGGCGGTCAGTCGTCCTTACACTGCAGGTGCACAGTTTTCCTAGAACCGCCCCTTCAGCAACCTTCCCCACCCGCAATGGTTGATACCATTTACCAAAAAAAGCATTGGGTCATTTTGACCAGTCCAGACCATGTTCCCCCCTTGTAAATCCAAGTCGACCGTCCGAAGGCCGTACTTGGTACAGTCAACCAATCAGAGAGCGGTAAGGATGCAGGCCTGCACCCCGAGCATGGCTATTGGCATGGCCGCCAAACCACATGACCGTAGGTTGGCGAACAACCAGTGCCTCCCCTTTTATTCCATATAAAAGGACGCGCTTCAGCCACAGAGCTCGCTCTGACTATTGGAGAGCACCTTGCTTGCAAGGAAGTCTCCTACATCTGAGGCTGGGAAAGTGAAAGCTTTGGACCCTTGTGGCCAAGACTAATTTCAAGTGGCTCAATCTCCCACTTTCTTTGCAAAGCTTCGATTGACCTCTAACTCAGCGCCTATTGGTGACGTTTAATAGGGGCGTGGCAGCCAAATCTTAGCTCTAGTCGGGCAGATATACTGTTGTACTTGTTGCGAATTGCGCACCACCACTATATGGTACCTGTGGGAGAACCTTCTTTTCTCAAGGACGGACCGTTGTGTACTATATAGGTTCTTACGGGAATCACTCACACCCCCCCATTCCCCATTAGGCGGAATATATCTCCGCAAAGGCTACGTTTTACGGTCCTGTGCGTCCGAGAGGATAATTCCAGTACTATATCCCTACTTGAGGGGTAGTGATAAATACCTCCACCCGCGCTACAAACGGTCTGAGTGTCCGAGAGGTTCGATCACAGTACCACACAAAACCTGTTGTGATTCCTAAGGAAAGGTGTCGAAAGCCGACCACAGGAATCTCAGACGTTGGCCATCTTTCAACAGCTCGAGCGACTATTAGTATTGCGGTGATGCAAAGTTATCCAATCTAATGTTGCAAACCAGTGTACAAGTGTTAGATAAGTGGTGACTATTTAGCATTGTACAAGCGAGAATAATTGTGGGAATAAACTTGGTGTTGCTACCTCCTGTGATCTGAACTTGGAGGTAGCGAAGCAAGGAAAAAACCTTTCTAACCATTGGCTTATGGATTGTCCAGTAAAATGGAAAAATGCACAATGGAAGGAAAAAAGCCTGCGACCACACAAGTGGGTGTGGTTACAAGAATTAGAGGGCATCTGGTGACAAACGATGGTACTATAGCGTCCTCACAGGCTACTTGTGCAAGTACTCCCGGTGAGAGAGTAGATAAGAAGCGTTCAGCAATTACGTTGGGCATCTCGGGCGCATCCTATGCTTACCCAGCATTGCCGGCTGCTACTGTCTCACGGCAGTATTCACCACAGTTGGTTGACGTCACTCATCAAGGACCTGTTTGTTTGCACTCAGCCAGACAAGCTTCTCAGCATGACCCTACACCAGTACTCCCAGTCCAAACGGCGGGTCCAAGGTCTGAAAGTCAGGTGTCACAGATCGAGTTTTATCCTTTACATGCGTCGGCGCATCACATGTCAGATGTGAGCATCGCGTAGTTCAGGCGTCCCACCGAGCACTCACGTGCATTGCCGCGCTCAAACACTTGCATCACCCCCACTTCTACAACAAGTGACGTCGACCCCGACGTCCGTGCACTCGGAGATTTAGTGAAAATGGATGCGTCGCACGTGACGGTACCCGGCGTATACAAACGTGCATGCGAACTGCAACAACTTGCCAAGCAACACACCCGTCGACTTTCCTGCACGTCACACGCTTCGCAGTCATCACAGTACGGCAGTGCTCGTGCATCATCGGCCGCCAGTACCATGTCCCTAGCAGGCAGTCGAAGGTCCAATACTGATACTGCCGGCGGCTTTTCCATCAGTGGCGCAATCCCAGACGCGGATGAGACACGCGGCTCAGTACAGCATGTTGAGCCCATGCCAGTAAGAGCCGAGGACGTTGTAGCCGTTTGTTTTAAAAAAAGCCGCACGGTCAGTGACCCCTACCAAAAGATCAGGATCCAACAAAAGCAACCTGTTGCAGCAAAGCTCCCCACTTATGCAGGGCAGTTAACGCAGCTACTCTTGATTTTGTACAAGATGTACTGCGTTTCACCAGTATCTACAGCTATTCAGAAGCCGAGTTCATGGCAATGGTAGTACCTCTCGTCTTTGAGGGAAGTGCCCGCGACTGGCATGAGTTTCGCAACGGCTTCACAGCATGGAAACCGTTCAGGCACTCTTTCCTTTGACAATACTTTACGGCAGAATTTCCACATTTGTTGTTAGGAGTGCTCGTGCAACGAACACAGGAGCTCGGTGAGCCACTGGCACACTCCGTGATGTCCATCAAAGAGTATTACGCAATATGTAATCCGAACGCCCCACAAGAAGTGTGTTTGGATAAGATATTGCGGCAGGCTCATCTGGAATACCGGAAGTTGCCGGATAGATGCCGCTTCAATTCTGTTTACGAGTTAGCAGATATTGCGACTGAGTTAGATGCACTTGTCGCTACCAAACAAGTGTACAAACACTCACCTCTCCCAGACAAGTTGACCCTCAGAAAATCAGCTAGGACCACTGACAAGCAGGCCGTCTTGCAGGCAGTGCCATCAAGTCAAACCGCCAGGGATGAGAAACCCAGAGATGGTCAGGGCCAGGGTAAGACGCCCCAAGGGAAGGCGAGTGGCGCTCTGCACCACCAACAAAAGCAGCAGCAGAGCTAAAAACAAGGACAGCCTATGCAGGCTAAGCAATCGCGACAGGCTGGGCAGAAGCAGCAGGCATGGTCAGGCAAACCAGCCGCTCGGGCAAGTCTCAGCCGTGATCAGGGCCGATTGTTGGATGTTCTATGTGAACGCACGGGCTTGTTCAAGAACTGCCCCGGCATTGTTAATGTTGTCAAGCAGGCCATGAACACCAGTGATCACCAGCCGATCAAAATTCGTTGTGGCCGATGACAGATGTCACGAGGGTGATTCTTGAAGACCAGCTTGACGAATTGATCGGGCAAGGGGTCATCGAGAGGTCCAATAGCCCATGGGCATCCCTGTGGTTCGATGAGATCATGGCCAGGTAAGGGCGAGCACGGTATTTCACGAAACTCGATTTGTTCCGTGGCTATTTGCAAGTAAAATGGACGAAGCGGACCGGATGAAGACTGCCTTCCAGACGCCTCGTGGTTTGTGGCAGTTTCGGGTCATACCCTTCGGGTTGCAGAACGCACCCGCAACTTTCCAGAGGATGATGGATAATGTGCTTGGTGAGGCATCGTGGAAACAAGCAATGGTCTACATAGACCACATCGTAATCTACTCGGAAACCATCGACGAGCACCTAGCTCACCTGCGAGATGTGTTACACAGGTTAGCTGCTGCTGGTCTGACCGTGCATCCAGAGAAATTGAAACTGTGCGTAAGCGAGTTCCCTTTCTCGGGCATGTATTATCTCCAGGTGAACGAGGCCGGATCCTGCTAAGATCAAGGCGGTGGTTGATTTTCCATGATCAGGCAAATGTGAAGCAGATCCAACAGTTTTTGGGGTTGACCGGTTACTGTCGGCACCTCGCACCGCAATTCTCAGCGATTGTAAAATCGCTATCCACACTGATGTCGAAGGGCAGGGGCTGGGCGTGGAGAGGCGATCAAGAGAATGTGGTTCTCAGGTTGAAGAACGTGTTGTTGGAGACACCTGGAGCCCATCTGCATGATCTGAATAAGGAGTTCGTGATCCAGACAGATGCCTCTGGTGCCGGCCTTGGAGCTATCCTGCTGCAAGAACACAACGGCGTCCTGGCACCGGTGGTATTTGCGAGCCGGGGACTGACCAAGGCAGAAGCTAATTACCCGGTTCTGTAACTTGAATGCCTTGAGGTCATCTGGGCGATCGAGAAATTTGGGTAGAAAATTCAATACACGCATTTTACGATACTGACCGAACATCAGGCCCTGAAATGGCTACGAGAGTTAAAATAAACCACCGGAAATTTGACGCGCTGGTCGTTTCAGCTCCAGGCGCTCGACTTCACGGTCCAGAACAAACAAGGCTCTACCAATAAAATGGCTGATGCTTTATCCTGTGACCCAATCAGAGGCCGCAACGAGGAAGTTCACATGGTGATGGCGGTGGAGATGGTGGTGCCCTACGATGACTACCTAAAGCATAAAGAGTGGTCAGAGAATCAATGAGAGGACCCTGAGTTGGGACCATTATTCATTACGTGTCCACCCTCGAGGAACCGCTGGACATTGGCCTCGTCCAGAAGGTCCTTAGGCCGCCGGAACGGTGCGCCATCGACTGTGGCATACTGATGCAGTACTGTCCATTGTTGAGACCTAATGCATTTGTGCAAGAAAGATGTCTGAAGATTTTGGTCCCCGCGGTGTTGCGGAATGAACTAACTCGACAGCATCATGATTCACCGCTAGCAGGCTACTTGGGTGGTGAAATAACCTACTGACGGGTGAAGAAGTTTCACACTTGGTGAGGGATCAAAGCAGACGTGACGAAGCATTGCCGCATATGTCGTGCATTTCAGCAGGCTGTAACGGCCCGGTACATACCGGCCTTACTAGCTGCAACGACATGGTTCATACCGCCTTGCAGCGCTCAATGACCGAGACATAGTGAGAGGTTGTTGACCTCGACCTGAAGGTCATGTTGCCATGAGAAATGCCAACACCCCTCAGGTGGGCACTTGTTGATAGTGACCCAAAGATTGCAATGCATCTTGGGGCAGAAACAACAGGTGCGGTCTAACAATTCAGAGACTCGGGGGGGTGCTTTGGCCTGCCCCCCTCCAAGTTTGGCATTGGCAAAGCCAATGATTGCTTGAATCACTCGCTTACTTTGTACAACAAAGTGGACTGTAAGTCTCTAGCAGATTCTCTCAGAGTCTCTCTTTTGACTTAGAGGATTGAGTGAAAACTTTCCTCACTTCTTAGTGGAAGTACACCAAAGTGGGTTCTTAGAACTACTTTTCGGTGAGGTTTCATTTAAGAAGGCAGTCTTAAAGCTAATATTGTGCAGCAACACAATATTTACACCTTAGGTACACCAGGCCTAAGAGAGTAATATTGTGGCGAGCCAGTATTAAGGGTTGAGATTCACCCACACCCCTTATGGTAGGAGTAAGTGGCAAAGGCTACGATCTACAGTCCTTTGTTACACTCAGGTTTTCTCCATCACCACAATACATACTAAGTGTGTATAAACAACCTTATTTATCTCGAGCGACATATAGCCTTCTTAGTGAAATAAGCGAGGACCACTAAAAACTATAAGTTGCGAACCAAGTGATGTGACAGATTGGTGGTATTTTTGTTGTCTCCTATCCAGAGGTATGTCAAACCCCTAAAGTCATGGTAGTGCTACCAACTATGGTGCACCACAAACGCTTGCGGACATGCGTAACATCACGTTAACGAGAGACAATCTCGATCCAGCGTACTCTGGTGGTATCGATGAAAGTTCTGGCCCCCACCCCTGTCATGTCAGTGCGAACTATCCAAACAAGCGCTGAAAATCAGGAGATGAACGAGTTCGATCCCCTACATGTGTCGTCGCATCGCGGTTTGGCCGTTGACAGCGCCCATGTGGTAGCTCGATCTGCTCACTCACGCGTGTCAGAACGCGGAAACCCTGCGCAAGCCCGATACCTGCATTACGTAACGTCGATCCCGATGTCCGTTCGTTGGGGCTACTCGTTGGCATGGATGCTGTGGAAGTCACTGCGGCGAACGTATACGAACATGTGCGCGAGCTGCAGCAACTTGCCGAACAACATGCCCGACAGCTATCACGTGCATCTTACGTGTCGCGGTCTATCTATTAAGGTGGTTCTGTATTTAACGCACCATGTATTACCAAGACCTATGCATGAAGTCGAAGTTATGTAACCTCAGTAGCCAACATGAAACCTGTAATTAGCGGTGTCGCCCGCGTTACTCCGATTATGCACGACGCGGGACGGTCAGTCGTACCTTCCCCAGTCGGTGCCGCTCATGGTTGTCTTGGACGGCACCATGCTGCGCGGTCATTTACTCCTCCCACACAGACGTTGCATCTCGGAGGGATGACAATGTTTGCACCGCAGGGAAGCCGACCCAAGAAGCAACCCGTTGCAGCAAAGCTGCCCACGTATGACGGTGTGGTTAGCGCAGCGGCGTTAGACTTCACCCGCGATCTATTTCGGTTTGCCAACATATACGGCTACTCAGCAGCCGAGTTCATGGCTACCGTTGTACCACTCGCACTCGAAGGAAGAGTCAGGGACTGGTTAGAGTTCCGGCGTGGATACGCTGCACGGGAATCTTTCTGTCACGCTTCTGGATACGGCGTAGCGTCTTCCATGCGCCCTGGTGTCCGGCGAGGGCGTGGTCGTGGTGGATCTCGATGACCTTGCTCACGAGGGTTTCTGGCACAACTATCTTGAGACTGCGGTTGCAATCATTGTCCAGGTCCCTGGGCAGGAAGTTGTAGAGAACACCTTTCTGTACCACGTAACTCTGTATTGTCTCGCCGTCGCGTAGTCGAGTCATGATGTCTTGGAGGTTTGGGTCCCGGCTTTGCTCGAGTCGGATGACGTCAAGGGACAGTGGCTCGGTGACCTCTTCTCCACCCGTGGAGCCACCTGTATACAGATTAAGATTCCAATAAGTGTCATCTTTAATCTCGTTTGGCCCCACCCAATCCTTAGTACATTATGGTATAAAAGAGGTGCATCTGCCCATGTTAAGGCAGATTGAGCATTTCTCTCTTAGGTAGCAGAGCCTCCCTCTGGACTTTGTCCACTGGATAAAATTCTGTGTTTTTCTCCTTTCCTATCTGCCCTAATCTGAAATAAAGGATTGTGATCTCAGACATATCTCAGACTGTGTCCGTGTATTCTTTCCGGCGTTTCCCTCTTACCTGACAACCTGCCCGTGCCGGCCGGACCACACCGCAGCCGCCGCAGCCAGCAGAGGAACCAGCCCAGAACCACGAAGAACATCGCCGAGCCGCGCCGATGTCATCGCCGATTCCCGAGACTGTTGTCAACGCCGAGCCAATCCCCGAGCAGACCGGAGACCTAAGACTCATCTCCCCGGACGTCGCTGACCACACCACGACGCCCCTGTACTCTTAGCTGTACCAAAGCCGCCTCCGGATACCGTGCCTACCAAGGACCCCCGCCGTGCCGCACAGCCGCCGTAGATCACCGCGCTACGAGACCTTCCCACGCCGTGCAGTCTACAAGAAGTTCGCCCGCCACCAAAAGGAAGACCTTCGTACCACGAGAATAAATAATTGCGACCAGCCCCTCTTCAGACGCCCCTTCCGGACAACTGAAACGACAAGAGTGCCGGGACCTCTGCAGCAAGAAGCAGAGGAACGACGCATTGCATAGGCGATGGCGTTGTAGTGTCCATCGGCGTCCTTCTTTCGAACCAGAACCACGGGGGAAGACCAAGGTCTATTACTCGGTTCGATTACTCCAGCTGCAAGCATTTCGTTGATCTCGGCCTCGATGGTGACTTTCTTTGCGGGGGCGTAACGACAAGGCGGGACGCTGACTATTTTGTCCGTTGTAAGCTCGATGCGATGTACCACGATGTCGGTGTAACCAATCGTGTCGCAGAACACGTCTTTATACTCATCCAGGACTTTGTTGATGGTCCTTTGTTGAATGGCGTCGAGTACTGCTGTCGGTTCGGAAAGAGCGACGTGGGAGGCGTGGTCCTCGAGAACATCTGCTTCAACAGGGCAGAGTTCCGTCGTGGGCGTGGTAGTCTCCTTGTCTGTTGGCTCGTGAATCTCCTCTCCTAGTGGCTCGACTTTGAATACTGCGTGGGCGTGGCTTACTAGTGCGCTCAGGAACGGGTAACGAGTGGGCTGGCCACCGAAGAACCATTCAGCGGTGCTGAAACACAGGACGATCTTGTGCGTCTTCATGAAGTCACATCCTACTAGTAGTATGACGTGGTGATCCATTACAAGCGCTTCGATGGTAACTTGATGACCCTGTAGAAGACACTGGATCGTAGCTCGCTCGCGGACGATGGTGACACCGTGGAGGGTTCTGACTTGGTAACCAGGAATGGTCTGCACTGTCACGCTGGGTCCTTAGAGTGCGATGAGCGTGTGACGACTTACGATGGACGTGGTAGAACCGCTGTCCATCAGTACTATTCTTGTGCGTCCGTCTATGGAGACTTCGGCGAAACTCTGTCTCTCGTCGATGACAGAGGTGAAGTGGCTGGCGGCGGCTGGATGAATCTTGTCTGCCTGGTCACGCTTGTACTTGTGGCAGTCGGGCTGCAGGTGACCTTTCTTCTTGCAGTACGTACACTCCTTCTTGTCGTAATTAGGACTGCGCTCCTTCGGTGGCTTACTCGACGAGGACGTCGAGGAGGACTTTCAGGACGAGGAGGACTTATTTTTCTTGTCGCTCTTCTTCGCGGACTTGTCCTTGTGACTGAGGGCGGTTGACTTACTGTTGCTGCTGCTGGACTCAGGTTTCTGGTACCGGGCGGAGGCGAGAAGTACGGCTTCGGCTTCCTTGCTATGGGTTTTCAGCTGCGAGTAGGTACCAACGTCTCTCCATCGGATGTACGGATGGTAACTAGGATGAAGGTTAGCCATGAGTCGTTGTACTTGCTCTTCTTTTAGCGGAGGGTGCTGCATGCGGCTGTATAGTTCCTGCACGGCGATAGTGAAGTCGGTCAGAGACTCATTCGGCTTCTGGAAGCGCATTCGGATCTCGTCGCTGACTTGAAAATCGTAAGTCCAGGGCTGGAACGTGTGCTGCATTTCTTGCTTGAATTTCCTCCATGTGCCTATGGTGTCGCGTTCAGCGTGCCACCAATCGAGGGCACTTCCCTCAAGGGTAAGGGCGACACTGCGGAGAGCGGCCTTGTCGGAGATATTTTCCGCGGTTTTGAAATCTTCGAGCTGGCGAAGAAACGCGGGCACTCTGGCGGGTTGCTTGCCGTCGTAGGACGCCTTGCATTTGGCGAAAGTCCGATGTCCTCCGTTAGAAGAACTGGCGGCGGAGCTTCTGGCTGCTTCCTCTTGTGTCACTTGTTGTTCCCGCATATCTGCGATGGTGCGGGAGAGCATCCGGACGTGTCAGCGAAGGTCCTCCATCTCATCATGGGACGAGGTGGAGTAGGGAGTGGCTGCGATGGTCCGAGGCTCAAGACGACCTGGCGGTTGGTACATCTTGTGCGGCTAGATGAGGGGCCGGCTGCGACGGAGCAGGCTGCTTGGCGACTTGTTCGGCTTGTCGATGGACCGCCTGCGACGGGGCAGGCTGTTCGGCGGCTTGTTCGGCTCGTCAAGGGACCGGCTGCGATGGTGCATGCGGTGGTGAAGGTCTTCGGTCGGTGTGCCTTCGGGCCTGCTGGGCGCTGGTCCCAGGCTGAGGTGAAGGGCTTCGGTCGGCGCGTCTTCAGGCCGGCTGGGCGCTGGTCCCAGGCTTAGGTGAAGGGCTTTGGTCGGCGCGTCTTCGGGCCGGCTGCGGGATGTCCGCAGGCTCTTGTGGTGCGTCTCCTGGGCGCTCCATGTCGGTTCGGCTCTGCTGCGGTCCGGGGGTCCAGACGTTGGCGTAGTGGCAGCCGGACCTAACGGTTATATCTTCGAGGTGTGCCACTTTGCTAGCTGGCTTGGGAGCTGCTGGCTACAGCGACAGTCAGCGATGTCCTCGGTCTCCAGGGAGTCCTCAGGCGGTCACGATGTCCTGGGTGCTTACGAAAGGTCTCAGACAGGGCACTTGCTGGTGCTGGTCGTTCACTGGAAACGGTGGTCAGTAACACTCTGCAATCACTGCTGTCCTATATTGTAGAGGGGCCACACGTTGGGCGCCAAATTGCGTC
>WWPM01019585.1:0-10457 GCA_023279145.1 Glomeris maerens | reverse complement strand
TTTTTTGCCATTTGGACGACATTCTGACGTCATTGCACGACGTCCATAGGACGTTAACTTCGTCATAAAATGACGTCCGTTGACCGTCTATGGACGTATTCTTGCTGACAGGGTATGTAATACGTATATGACACATTCAGATTCATTATTTGAAACTTAATGCAAATTACAGTCCAAACCGGGTAAATGCACATTGACCGTTCATACATATGTAGTGAACTTGTGCCGGTTAGTGTACTTACACGTTTTTTTCTAAAATGAACTACAAATTTGTTATCACTAATATTGCCATAAAAAATCAGTAAAAACAGATAGAAACAGATAATAGTCATATTGTGCAATGTCAGCTCTCATTTTCGAGCAGACATTATTCCGTTTCATACTTGTTTGCAGTGGTCAGGCCCCTCACCATAACCTGGCAACGTGCAATTAACCGGTCGTATGCAAATGTTGGCCATGGTGCTCCCCAAACATGTTCACTTATCCAGTTTCTTAACACACAAATCGTATAGTGAAAGTTCTGAACATTTGTGCGCACATCCAGTTTCTGTATTTATGCGGTGTGCAGTTACACTGTTACGACTGTACTTGTACAACTAAATTGATGTTGATTTGAGTCATATTTTGTTAGGGCCATTGCGTAAATAATACTGCGTTGCCTTTTTTGCCGATTTGCTAGAGCTCAAGACGAAAATTTAGCTCAAATCAAAGAACAAAAACCGCACCATCCAAAATGAATTAAATACAAAATGCGACGAAAATGCACAATTAAAGGCAAGAGTTGATGAACAGCACCTAACCCAATTGCACCTTTACCAGCTGTTCATCTTTCCATACCTAATCCACAGGCAATCCTGGAGCAAAGGACATGCTTTTCAGATGTGTGGAAAAAGTGCAAGTACTGGTATTGAGTTTGCATAACCCAATATTGATCTAGATATTCCGAATTGCACTTTAATCCGTATTCTAATGTTTTCATATGCACATTCCTGCTGCAATTTAAATACATAATCCTGTTCAAATACATATTCCTGTTATAATATAATTATGTAATTGTATTCGACAGGTTGGTTGCTTTGGCAGGCAACATACAGGTTGATGTTGCTCAATGGGAACACATAACCAGGACAAAGAAGACTCCTTCGATGTTTTGTAAAGAACTTGCATTGGTATTGTAAAGCCCAGAAATTGGGAAGTAGAGATGCAAATGCAAAGAAAGGCCTCCAACAAAAACCAGCTTTGACACCACAAAAACGAGAAGCAATCTTGTGTAAGCTGCAAGGTGTGCCCGAACAACTGCAAGGCTAGCCATTCTGCCTGTCGACCTTACCCGCTTAGACTGTCTACGACCTCTAATTCACTTTCCTGCAGTGCAACACTGAAAACATTCTTTTCTGCAACACTACCATCAGCATTAAAACCTTGCTTACTTGGCCTGCACAATCACCAGATCTCAATCCGATTGAGAATTTGTGGGATGAGATCGAGCGGGGCATCAGGCAGCTGAATCCAGTACCTTCAAATCTTCAAGCATTGGAAAGTGCAGTTCATCTAATATGGAATCAAACTCCTCGTACCACCCAACAACATCTCGTAGAATCATGCCAAGGAGAATTCATGCAGGATTAAGTGCAAAAGGTGGTCCAACATTGTATTAGGGGGTGGTCGTAATAACAATAATTTACCTACAATTTTATGGGCAGCGCATGGGCTTTCCTAAAGGTCCGCTACAGGTTCAACATGCAAGGACAAACAAAAATGCGGAGCATATTGTCAAGCCAGATTTGACACCAATGAAGTTAGAAGATAGATTAACAAATGAAAATTCCTGTACAACACGTTATTTTTTGTCAAAGAAAGTAACAGAAGACATACAGGATGCAATATCGGCAAAATATTATTAATTACCCTAACGAAAAGTTTTTGAATTTAAACAGGAAAAAAATTGCACGTATTGCATTTAAATAATTGTGACAACATTTGTAATTCAATGAACACAATTTTGGATAATCCCATGTACATGGCACAAAAAAGTCACAATGTATGGAAAGTATGTCTAGTTTTTTTATGCAGGAGAACAGAAGTAAAATTTCAAAACAATTTATACATTGTGGTGCATAGTGGGCTTCATAGTAGTAGGGGTGACCGGGCGAGTTGATGCATTTTTTTTTTATTTTTCCAAATTGAAGAATTTGGTCAAAATGTAGGATATCGCTATTTATTGCCTTTAACAGTACGTAACTTTTAGGTCATTTTCATATATGTGTTTGAATTTTAAAAGTTTCAGGTAAGCTAAAAAAATTTTAGACATCAAATCTGCATCAACTCGCCTGTCCTTGGGGCGAGTTCAAGCTTTTTCCGCTATTGAGTAATTGGCACTGCATCAACCCGCCCCGTGCATCAACTCGCCCCGGTCTCCCCTACTTACAGATTAGATATTGAACCATACCTGACAGGAAAACTCAATCAATGTGGTATAAATATTATACATTCGTTCAGAAGTAATGCGTTATCATGTTATATTGATAGAAACCGTTATCTGTAATAATAACGCAGCAGTTGCTCGAAAAGCTGAATCTTTGTTAGTACCTTTTCTCTCACTGTAGCAACATTATTCCTTCTCATTAATATTGGCAATCACATGGTACATAAAGTTCGTATTTTGTTAAAGAAAATAACGCAAAAGAGAATTATACAGTAAGATTGTTGCATTTTTTCACCCTCGTTATTCATAACGGTGAAATGTCCTGCGCAAGGTAAGGCAAACAAATTAAGTGAATTAGCTGTACATGGATCGAACAGGTGGCACCACAACTTATTCCGTTAACTCTGCAATTTGGACTCCGAAATGTGAAGAGCACCATCAGAAAACTATTTCATCCACACAATTGGACACAAATTGAAGCCAGTGTCGCACGCAGCAAATAACACCGCAATCTTGGTGTCCATAAGAAGTCCATGTTCCAGTTTTAGATCTTGAATTCAGCATGGCGCCGTACACAATATATTGTTCAAAATTCACGCTGCAATCTGCACACATCACATTTCTTGCCGTTCTCGGAAGAAAGTATGTCATGACTCCATTTCCATCAAAGCATATGGCAGTATTTTGCCCGTGCCGTGACTTTAGTAACACGGTACATCCACAATCTTTTTCCACTGCAGGTAATTCACCAACTTGGCCCACAAACATTCGGCACAAATTCCAGAAACTATGCATTACATAATATCCACTCCAAGTGTTTTCAATATTCGTAATGCTAGTTAGTCACTGCACAGTGCACAGTTTTGTCGACATGTTCGTGTGTCTGCCTTTCTGGTGCTTCTGTCCAACCGCACTAAGCGGCATTCCAACCTGGTCCAATCTCGAGTTTACATAATAAGTGGTTTAGCTGTATTGTGTATAATATATCTTACACAATTGAAATGAATCGTAGGTTATCTTGCGCTGAACAGTTTAATGAGCCGTTTTAATTAGTACGCAAATAAACATACTTCATCATTAATTAAAGCTGCAGCAAATGCTTAAATTTCGACGATATAATGTAACTTCTGATAGCAGATTAATTGATACAAATATTGAAAAATGCAACAAATCCTATTTTAATGTACAGAAGGGCAAAGAAACAAAAGCTAAGAATAGGGAAGGGGTCAATAGTAGAAGTTGCTTTTAACTCTAGGGCCACACAATCCATCCAGATAGACTGGTATTGGGGGATTCTGGCTATCTATAATTTTGATAAGTGTAATGATTTTTAATTAAGAATGCAAAATGCGTCATAAAATTATTTTTTGCATTACACTATTACATTAAATTTTATATTCTGTAAATTGAATTTTTCACTATCCAATTTGCCTTGTAAGTAATAACCAATATAACGGAAATCAGTTGCCAGAAAACAGCTACAATTCAAGGTTAAATATGAACAATTCAGTATTAATGATTATATATTTGTTTTAATACTGCAAACAGCTGCAAAAATCGAGTTCCATCAATACAACAATTGCAATTAAACAAAGGAGATTTTTCCAATATTTTCTCAAATCGATCACTGAAACCAGAACGGAAATTTGTCATTCACAAATTTACATACTCTAGCGTGAAGCAGTGCGCCCTGATGAGACCACAGATTAAATGATTTAAAATTTATGGAATAATGCCTTCTAACATATCATGCATTGTATCTGGAGCCAAGCACATCGTGACATCAAAATGAATTAGATCAGAAAATATGCATCCACCATTTATGGCATATGTCGATTTCAGCGTTGGGTCAATTCAAACAGCTTGTACTTGCAAATTGTGAGTTGCCAACGACCTCGTGATGCATTGGTTTTCATTTGTTATTACACTCGCGCCATTTTGGCTGCCATACAAATGCGGCACAATGATGGTAAAATGGATCGCTTAGACGTGCCATTTACCAAAAATTAATCCGGGAAGGACACATGTCATTTATATTTTGCTTCATATTACTGAAGTCTAACTGGTTGATAGCCAATTTTCAATTTTTACATCTTTAGAGATAACCAGGAAGACTATATGGAATTGCTGCTGCAATGCTATCTCTAAATATTCTCATTTAAAGGATATCATCGGGAATGGCTACAGTGCCTGTTCAAATTATTAGTTACACTGTGATTTTTCGAATTCTTTGTAAAAGCAAGAAATTTTGAATGAAAAACATCCCGGAGCTTACACAAGCCAAGCTGCATAACATATCTTTCGAAATTGACTTTCAACCAGTGACATTTGCGACGAGATACCGTCTGACTGGCATTCGGTCACACTGTTCGTAGCATCACACTTCCGCGTGTACATACGTTTGGCGCGGGCGATTTGCATCATCCAGGATTGCGCATATCAAGCTTTTATTGCAAAATGGTAAGATCAATTGGTACTTAATACCCAAAAACGTAAGAGTAAAATATGAAGTTTAATTTGGACACGCTGATCCAGCCGGATGAACAGCACGTTAGCACGATATTGCTAATTAATTTTTAAGCCTAGCTGGATATATAGCTGGGCTCTTGCAGCATGTGGAATTGCTCCGCCCACAGCAATTACACAGCCTCTTCTCATTGGGCAGATTTGCTGCCAGCCATCTTGGCAAACATATATGAGCTTGGCTGGGTTAGCTTATTAATGGGCAACTCAAAAATAATGTAAACATTAGACATTATTTAGGAAAATCTGGATGGTCAAATTTAAAAATTGTTCAGTAAAATTTGTTAAAAAATAAGAAATTATTTACAAGAGTTATTAAAATTAACAAAAATTGTTTAGGAAAATCTTGTGAAATTAAGAAATTATTTAATTAAGAAAAATCTGTAACAATTAAGCAATTATTTAAGATAAATCTGTAAAAAATTCAACAATTATTTAAAAAATTTTGTAAAAAATTAATAAACAAGAAAGACATTGTAAAATTTAGAAATTATAGGAAAACTTATTGTAATTTGAAAAAGATAAACTACAAATTGGTCATGTAGATCCAGAGACACTCCTCAACTCATAAACTTGAATCAAACATAGAGTTTTAATTCATCCGCCGACTATAGTTTCGGCTCTACTTAAGAGCCATCATCAGGGCGTATATAAAGACCACTATAGATACAAGGAATTAGCTAACAGTTCTAAAACCCGTACTAAAATACAGAAAAGGGCTCACCAACAAGGTGACATAACCAGACAACCGTGAAACCTGCATCAAGTGGAAATCAATACCATCGTCCGAAAAACGCATAAAAACGAGTAGCTAAAAACAAAAACAACACATAAAACAACCAACTCGAGCAAATACAAGCCAGAAAACGAAAAAACCGCTTACAAATTACCGACGACCATGTTCACAGGGTGAGTGAGAGTAAAGGTGACTTCACCACGTTTGTCAAGCCAATTTATAATTTTATTGAAGGTCGGGCCCTCTTGATCGTTAAGAGTTACGTAATTGGGGTTCTTGAAACACGCTTGAATAAAAATAGTTTCTATAGAATTTAACTTAAAGAAATTATTTTCCGGTTTCAGGAGAAACAGTTGAGCCTGCTTTGGGTCATGGTCATTTAACAAAAGATGATTACTCATGTTTGATAAGTTGTTATGTCGGGTGTGTTCCTTAAATCTAATACATAACTGACGGCGAGTTTGACCAACATAAACGCTCTCACAGTTGCCGCATTTAACACAATAAACACCCGATTTTCTAGTAAAGGGGGTCTGATCTTTCACTTTAGGTAGAAAATTTTTCAAATTATTTTTAGTCGAGAAACCAACTTTAATGCCGAATTTTCTAAAGACGTACCCACACTTTTTGGTCAATTCATTAAAGGGTAAAGAAATAAACTTCTTATCGGTTTTTTCCCCCCCTAGTTATTAACGAGGAGATTTTTTGCACTATAAGTTTTTGGTTGATTTTTCTAAAGGTATTATTTACCAGGTTTGGATCTAGATTGTTACTTGCGCAACATTCTCTCAAGAATTTAAGTTCGGAAGCGATACTCTCTTTATCTAAATTCAACTTCAACAACCTGTGCATATAGCTATGGAGGAAACACAGTTTTTGGGACCAAGGGTGATGAGACGTGCCATCAATAAAACGAGGGACGAACGTCGGTTTTCGGAAAATACCAATTTTAAAGCCCGTGGTGTCAAACTCGCCGTCAGTTATGTATTAGATTTAAGGAACACACCCGACATAACAACTTATCAAACATGAGTAATCATCTTTCGTTAAATGACCATGACCCAAAGCAGGCTCAACTGTTTCTCCTGAAACCGGAAAATAATTTCTTTAAGTTAAATTCTATAGAAACTATTTTTATTCAAGCGTGTTTCAAGAACCCCAATTACGTAACTCTTAACGATCAAGAGGGCCCGACCTTCAATAAAATTATAAATTGGCTTGACAAACGTGGTGAAGTCACCTTTACTCTCACTCACCCTGTGAACATGGTCGTCGGTAATTTGTAAGCGGTTTTTTCGTTTTCTGGCTTGTATTTGCTCGAGTTGGTTGTTTTATGTGTTGTTTTTGTTTTTAGCTACTCGTTTTTATGCGTTTTTCGGGCGATGGTATTGATTTCCACTTGATGCAGGTTTCACGGTTGTCTGGTTATGTCACCTTGTTGGTGAGCCCTTTTCTGTATTTTAGTACGGGTTTTAGAACTGTTAGCTAATTCCTTGTATCTATAGTGGTCTTTATATACGCCCTGATGATGGCTCTTAAGTAGAGCCGAAACTATAGTCGGCGGATGAATTAAAACTCTATGTTTGATTCAAGTTTATGAGTTGAGGAGTGTCTCTGGATCTACATTGTACTTTCTCATAATTGTTCCACTCATCTCAGAATAAATTGGTCATGTTTAACAAAACTATTTCTGAAAAACCATTTTAACTAAATATCTTATGAATTTCTACAAATGGACATATGGACCAGCTGTTTTTTTTTAATTGTATGTACATAAAAATTGTGTTTTTAAATATAGGTCGATGCGGCGGCAGATAACATTGTGCCAAAATACTTCCTTTTAATCCAGTGGATAGAGGAAAATAATGTTTTTGATGTAATGCCAAATAATGACATCTGTGACCAAAATCTAAGGCCAAAAGGGAAAGAATTAATCAACAAGACAATTGATTTTAAATGGCATGATGAGAGTGGTCCTGCATTAGTGTTAGACATTGGTCTGTATCTATTTATAATTTTGAATGCATGTGATGTACCACTGTTTGCAACCTGCTTGCTCATTTCGAGTACATTCGTTACTGCATATGCATGCAGATTACAAGAAGTCAAGGCTAGAAGGAAAATGCAACGAGTTGTGCAAAGCAGCAAAAGACACTAAAGAAGAAATGGGAGACTTCGGAATTGGAAAAAGGCAGAAAATCAGAAAAGAAATATTTTCTCCAATTATTGAAAACATTTGGCCAAAAGTAAACAACATCACATGCGTATTGTCAAGTCTTCTGACCAATTGTGGGGTATATTTATCCCACAATTACCCCTTTATGGTCGTATTTTCGGCCTTCAGGGGTGACCTAAATACCTCTCACTTTCGGGTCCTAAAGAGGGCCCTTCTCTGATAATAAAGACACTTGCAACCTTTACCTTCCATCCGGCAAGTCATGTCTCCGTCTCAGTCTATTTTCCTTTCAACATTTAACACGTATTATCATACATTAAAATTCATATGCATGTCCTTAAATTGAACAGAAACGGAAGAAACGGACGGCTTTTAACATTGACGACATTCGAAATTAACTGGTCGATAATGTCACCAACTGCAGGGAATGTGAGAAGTGTAAAAGTTTGGAGGAAGAGGTTGCAAATTTAAAGAAAGAGAATGAAGAATTGGAGGTGAGGCTCCACAAGTATAAGTGTATGTTTCTGTAATGTTAAAACTACTGCATATTTATATACAATTCTGTACGTAGAAATAACAGATTTATGCATTATGTACCACAATATAGGCAGATGCTATAAAGCCAGAGAGAAATGCAAGCGGGGCCATGGCACCACGCATGCAGTGAGAGTCGAGATGTAATTACAATAATTGTGATCGATGCATGCATATTATGCAGCCCAACAATATCAGTGTGGCATTTTCCCTTAGGCTGAAATGGTTAATATTGGCAATGGGGTGCTGGTGAACAAAGCTGCATTAGAACATAAAATATCATTATAAAACTTCCCGCCAATATTGGCAAGAAAGATAACAGAACTACTGTTTTCGGCCCACGAGTTGAAAAATTCATCCCTAACTGGGAGACAGTGCAATGCCAATAAAGACAAACATGTATTGCCCCATTGGATCCCATCAAAGTTGCAGCGATAATAGGTAAGATGAATGCAATTTAATTGTCTGTTTTCAATGTAACTTAAACTGAAATTGTGTACATTTTTCAGATTTTACAGCACAGCAATTTCCAAAGTATGCATTAGCAGACATCAAAAGCAAAATTAAAACAAGTATGGTTTCATTCCCACGTGAAATAAGAAATGGAAAAATTGTATGTAATAATGTATGATATACTGTGAAGTGATACATAAAAAGTGTGTAACTTGTCTGTCTGCAATATAATTGTTGCCTCCTTAGTTACTAGTTTTTCAGCAATTAAATTACAAGAATGTGGCCATGACAGGTAAACAAAACTTCTGGAATAGTTATGAAAATTCCCGCCAATAACGTCATGCTTATCCACAAAAACTTTCTGCAGGATTGTGTGGTGCGGTATGCACAATCCTGCAGGAGCCATGCGAGTGCTGCGTGCAGAATCCTGCAGGAAACGAGTGCAGGAAATAAGATGCAGGAAATCCTGCGCAAAGTTTCCTGTAAAAATTGCATATTCCTGCAGGACATTTTTGTCCCGGGTAGCAATAAATTGCAGCTTTAGCATCCCAAACAAGCAATGCAGACCGCCATTTTGAATTGCAGTGTTGTCAAGTTATGGGCAGGATATTATACTGAATGTGGTAAATAATTACCATAAACTACACAAGCTTTTGCATAGAATGTTGGATATTTGAAAAAAAAAATAAAAAAAAATCTTAGTGTAACTAATAATTTGGACAAGCACTGTATGTACAAACAGTGATTAATTTAAAATTTTATACTGATGTTTGTACTATATTGCAGTTTTATTTGCAGGAATCTTGGAGTAATGGCCATTGAACAAAATTTAAGAATGAAAGACAAAATATGGCAGCAGATCTCATAAATGACATGAAAATAAAATACAAGAGTGTGCGAAATTCTGTTCGTGATGATGGTCTTCTCCGGTTAGAAAAAAGATAGGTTCGGTAAATATTTATTTGTTTTGTATGATTATTACAGTTTTACATTTTTCCGGTGAACATGAAATAGCAGCTGATAATGTTCTCCAAAATGATCATGAATTCCTAGTCCAGGAGGTTAAGCGGACCAAGCAAACCAATGCAACGAGGTTGTTCAGAATAAAATGGCCAGAACATACATGGCACGGCGAAAATTGATCCAAGAAAATGTATTCCAAGCTGTTCTGCAAAAATATCCGTCTTTGTGCAACAAGGATGGGGTGAGAGGTAAAATTAATATTTATTAATTCATGGAAGTAATATACATGAACATGTTTATCTTAGCTTTAAAGAGAATTCCAGAGAAGAACAAGTAAAAAGCTGAGTCTGGAATTTGAAATAAATACTGTTAGATATGGCGCAAAAATCATTTAACTATCAACCAGCCCTAAAGGAAAAATATCACATCTGTATATCACGAAGAATTAGCTTTAAGGCCAATAAATTGGAAAAAGCTATTTTGTATTATGTCGCGGACTTTGGCAGCAGGTAAAGCAGCAAAAGAGACTATACAATAAAAAAAGTCATCATTTACATAAAAAATATGATAAGTTTGCCTTTGTAATTATTATTTCTTGGAATAGAAGTTCTTTCAAAATAAAGGAAAGGTATAAATCTAAGAATATT
>WWPM01019578.1:0-28257 GCA_023279145.1 Glomeris maerens | reverse complement strand
GCCCAGTCCCACCAGCGAAAACCCTACCTGTCTCGCAATCAACAATCTGCCCAGTTCCAGCAGAAACACAGGAGACATGACTTGCACAGTTTGCAATGGTGCTGTTAGAGGGGCTCATCAATGTAAAACTTGCAAACAGTTGGTTCATCTCATATGCAGAAAAGGAATTGGTGAAGAAGGTTATGGCCAAGCAGTGGAATGTCTAAACTGTTCCAAATTATCTCAGCAGCCAGCTTCTGACCTCCACAGTAATGGGACAAATGATTCTGATCCAATAGAAAACTGGGGAGGCCAGGTTACCAAGACTAAGAAAAGGTCTTACTTCACAGGAAACAGCAATTGGGGTGAGAAGGGAGGAGAACTGAAATTCCTTAGAAACGGAAATGATTTGAAGCCAATACGATTTAAACATATTAGTGTAAGCGTGAAGAACACATGCAGTTTTGATTCCATTTTCTCTCTGCTGTACTGTGCCAAGACCGACAGTTTGCACCTACCGACTGACGAGGCGGATCTGTTAATGAGAATGTTCCGAGTCTGCAGTAATAATATGGTTCGGCAAGCCTATAGAATGCGAGCAGAGTTTATTCAGCAGAGACTTTCACTGAAAAAGAAGATGCTGGGGATGCATTTGGAGGCTATAGAGTTTTATGATTGTACGTAAATTTTTGGTAACATAGTACAGTTTCCAGGATAATATTGCAACTAAGTTTTGTGGAAACTGACAAAAGCTTTTTTCGCTATAAAATTTTATGAATCAAAACATGTGACTTTATTCTGTTTAGTGCTACTGCAAAATTTACTGCACGCTGCTGAAATTATTTGTCTTTCTCTTATAGGTTACATTCCCCTTCACAGCATGGCCAGCGCAATTTCAACGGAATGGACTAGGATAACATGGAACCGCAAATGCCTCCGGTGTAGAGGCAGAAGCTACAAGGAAGCATTCATTTCGGTTGCCTGCAATAGAGTGGATGATGTTTGCCAGTTGCAGGAAATAATAAACGATGCTCTCACTACCCGGATTGTGCAGGAATGTGGGTTTGTCGATCAAGTGTAAGCGCGAAAATACTGTGCTTCCAGCAAACGTCCTTTGTTAGTCCGTTGCAATGCTTCCTTCTTCAGGTCTGGTCAAACTTGCAACGAGGAAGCCAGAATAGAACTTAAAAAAGTTCCACCTGTGGTGTTGCTTGATGTGGGAAGGACTGATCCTTGGACATATAAAGATGAATACGACAGGGCATTTCAAATGTGCCTAAGACTTGTCCCAACCTATGTGAACTTTCAAAACAACAGGCAAGTACACCTCTTCAAACCAACTACAAATTACAGCGCAAACTGCTCAATGCAACTCGCCCTTGCAATCATGCAATTCATTTCGTCATGTTTTTCCCTGTGATTTAAAGGTACACCCTTCAGGGAGTGATCCAAGAAAATGGATCACATTTCATTGCATTCGCGCACAGAAACGATGGCACTTGGGAGGAAATAGACGACAGGAAAACCCAGCCAATACCAGTTCGGTCATCCAAACTCATATATTTGAGAATGATTGTTTATTCTAAGTGAATATAATAACTGATAAAATATCTGAATAAAAAGTCCATTTTTTATCATAATTCTAGCCATCGTTTACCAAAATAATATTTTGGGACGATCCAGAAAGGGTACAAACAAAAATTCCGTTTGGTACAAAGGGTACAATGGAAGAACTATAAGGTACAATCGCGATTCGGCCGATTACGTTAGTTTTGGGTGCCACCGTGGACCTGGCACTCGTTTTCCGAAATTGTATTTCGGGACAATCCGGAAGGGTACAAACGAAAATTCTGGTTGGTACAAAGGGTACAATGGAAGAACATGAAGGTACAATAGTTTTCGTTTTGTGTGCTTGCATTCTGGGTGCCAAATCCACACACGTCCACAGACCCCAGTGTTTATTGCCGATTATACGTGCCCATTGTCATTTCCATTGTTGTTGGTTTGATTGTCGTTACTGTATCAACACTCCGCAATGGCGCCAACAAAGCTCCGTTTCTCAATTTGCCGGTCTGGAAGACCATCCACAGTCAGTAAACAGGTGCCGCCTCGTCGCCCTGGAAGACCTCGCAAATGTTCCGTCCATACCGCAGACCTGGAGGCAGCCAAGGACATGGAAGCAACACCCAAACCAGCGAGCGTTGCACCAGTGGGCACAGCAGCAGACACTTTAAGTGCCGCGGCGTCTTCTTGTGCCGTGAACTAAACCGCAAGTGCAGTGAACCCGAACCACATCGGCCATCAGGGGCTACTGGGGTGCCACTGCTCACCCGGAATGCGGGAAATTGGTCACCAGATGTTGATGCTCTAGCACCTAGGCGCACGATGGCCATCCCAGTCGGTCGTCATGACATGCCGTTGTCCACTACGCCAACACAATTTGATTGGGACCCTGCGGGTGCTTGCAATCCCAGGGCCAGTAGGCGTTTCATCAACGATCGAGGTGGAACCAACCCCGTGCGCTGTGTATCAGCCCCGTTTCTGCGGTGGAAGCACCCGTGCATGCACTGTCGTTGCTTGGTAACAAATACAACCTTTTCCCCCTGGCCCACATGGTTCGCATAAAACTACCTCTCCCAACTTACGCAAGTCACGGCGATCCTCGTTATCCCACGTTTTTTATGAAAGAATTGGCGTGTTTTGGGAAGGCCCAAGGGTATTCGGAGTGGAAATGCTGCACAGCGTTTTTCTGATCGTGTTGATCAGGTCAGCGGAGCGCTGGTTCCGTTTGAAGAATTTTGCTGCATAGGATATGTTTGTTGGCGAGATTCGTGCAGAATTTCATACATCTTATTTCCTTGCACACCTTGAACGCCAGCTCGATCAGCGTACCGAAGCACCTACCTAATCCTTGCTATCATACATCGGGGACATAACCAGTTTTTTTTTCGATGAATACAAGCCCACAGCCCCAGAATCTGAAATCCTCACCCAGGTGTGGAACAAATGCACCCTGATTATCAGGTATATTTCTTTAATTCCCCTATTTGCACCTTGGCAGACTTGAATGCCATAGCCAGTATTGTTCAAGCACCCTTGGAACAAAAGCGCGTACACCGCCCTCTCCTCTCCAAAATGTCTGCAGCGACCCATCTTTTGGTTATGGTTCGTGTGCCAATTTTCTCTACCACCAGTCTAGCCCCCTGTTTGGATTGCCCCCACTTACCGCATTCCCACCGCTACCATCGGCTAGTCACGGGTAACCCCAGGTCACCAATCATTCTCTGCCATTCCCTGCCCGGCCCGAAGCCCCCGCACCACCGCCCATTCTGGGTCTGCCCCGCGGCAGCCGAGCGTCTACTGCGTTTCCACGACTCCTGCTACAGATCCGAATTCCATTCCTGCACGTCGATGGGTTAGGGAGCCCTGTTGGCTATGCAGTGAGGTTGGGCATTTCGTTTGTGATTGCCCGAAGTGTGTGCCCCCGCCAAAACCCTTGTAGGGCTTGCATACAATTGCCCCGTAGGTAATATTAAAGATCAGGGGGTCCGGTGCCTGCGTGAGCACCTGCAAATCGACGGCAAGCCTCTCCTAGCAATCCGCATACATTGTCTGCCGTTACTGGGGCTCATAGACAATGGGGCCAATGTCTCCCTCTTAGGGTGGGTGCATGCGGCATCGGCCGATCTCCCCCCGACACTCCCCTGCGAAACTCGACTTTCTTTTGGCCCGTTCTCTGGTCAGGTCCTTGGACAATTCACTGCCCGTGTCCGTTGGAAAAGGGGGGGAGGTGTTGTTTTCACGCTTTTGTCGTTGTCCCTTACCAGGCAGATGACGCAAACCTTGGCCGTAATTTTATCCACAATCACCGGATCGTTCCTGACATGGCTACGCAGACGTGGCGTGCTTCTCGCTCCCCTAGATCAACCCCTTTGCCCAGAGCACGCCCTCGCAGCGCCTCTTGCAGCCCCATGCGGAAACAGTCTTATGCAATGCATTGTGCGCATCAGCCGCCGACCCCATTCCTGTACGTCTCTCCACAATCGAGGCCACTGACTCTAGCGCCTTTGACAAAGAAACCCTGCACAAACTGTTTACCGATTTTGCCCCAGTTTTCTGCAGACAGGACTTACGTTCCGAGTACAGCATGCTATCTCCAGCGGCAATGCGAGGCCCACTAATTTCCGTTTTCGCGTGGTCAAACCGAGCGTGACCTATGAGATGTGGCCATTTCTGAGCTTCTAACCTATGGCGTTATCAAGCCAGCCCACGGGCCCTAGTCATCCCGCCTGCCCTACTGCCCAAAAAAGATGGGGGTGCCCGCTTATGTAATGACTACCGACAACTGAGTCGTGATACGGTTCCAGACACCTATACAATGCACTATGTTAGCACCATTCTCCCAAATTTAGGCCAAGAAAGTGTCTTCTCCACCTTTGGCATGTCTACGGGGTACCTGCAGATGGCCATGCTTGGGCCAACAAGAAGACCGCCTTCTCCTCCACCTAGGTCTGTGGCAGTTTTGGGTGATGCCGTTCGGTCTCCGCAAGGCCCTGGCAACATTCCAGCGCTGCATGGATGATATCCTTCAGGACTCAGCCTGGCAATTGGCCATGGTTTATACATTGTGATTTTTCTTTAAACATAGGTGACCACATTGCCCAATCTCCGTGACGTATTTTCCCGTTTGCATGCCGCAAACTTGTCCTCCACCTGTCGAAAAGCATGTTTGCACCTACACATTTTCGTTCCTCGGGCATGTGATCTCTCCTGCGGGATGCCACCCCGACCCACAGAAAGTTCTTGTCGTTCATTCTTTTCCGAACTCCGCAGCAGGGAAAGACATGCAGCGTTTTTTGGGTCTGACGGGTTACTACTGCTCGTTTCACTACGGGTTCATTAATTTAGGTCCTCCCCTCTTTCATTTTCTCAGTAAGGGTGTCCTATGGGCGTAGGGGCAGGAACACCAGCCAGCGTTCCTTTTCTTGAAAAATGTACTTATTGACGTGACCCTGGCACTTCCTGACCTTAATCAATAGTTCCTTATTCAGTCTGATGCGTCCCGGGTGGGGGTTGGGGCGGTACTTGCTCAGGAGGTTTGAGGCACAATGAACCCAGCTTGCTTTATCAGCCGAGTGCTGACTCTTGCTGAGTCACGATATTCGGTCACGGAACTAGATTGTTTGGGCTTGGCGTAGGTCGTGAAGAAACTGGCACCTTATATCGAATTTGCCATCGATGCCACTCTCATTTGTGGAATCAACGCAACCGTATGGCACCCCTAAAAACCTACTGGGATAACATTGACCCTGGCAAATTTCCAGATGTTATCAGTGACTTACGCGAGTTGGAATACACTTCTTCATGCTAGACATCTTTGAAATCCGTGAGAAGATGCCAAAAATGTTTCTTCGACGATTCAGGCATGACAGTTGTTACCGAGACTCTTGAGAATCTCAATATCTCATGTGACTTTCCTATCTCTCGCCACAGCATATATGAGGCACTGCATTGGTTAAATGAAAACAATCGTCTCTACAAGGATGTCACAATCAATCAATTTGTGCGTCTCATGCCTCAAGATTTAATTTGAGTTGTGCCTGGTAAATTGCCTCAACAGCCACACATAGGCACCAATGCATTACAGATGCCACATCATGCCGTACCACGCAATACATACACTCGAGTTAACGATTCTTCTAGAATTGTTCGCGGCAATTGGCATTAGGGCTAACATGAAATTTTCATGCCTGGTTATGCTGGTGTTCAGTGCATTGCTATGGTTCTTCGAGACTTCATTCTCCCACCTGGCCAATGGGATAGCAACACCATCAACCATAACATGCTGGCCGCTGATGATTTGTACAAAAGCATTCGCACTTCGACTGACGAAAGTGAGGTAGATTTGCATCCCATTCCGCCTGGCGGCTGCCTATGTCTGGCAAATTGTTATGTAATGAGAAATGACATCAACATTTACTACACATCATTAGCGCTGGAATACGGTGACACTTGGATTTGCAATGAAATACTCCATGATGCTGCTAATTGGCTCTCTTTTCAAGATAATCATTCGGCCTGAACAAATGTAAACTCCTTGATCTCAACACTTATTGCTCAAAACAAGAAGGAAGCTTGCATTGTTATTTGCAAACTCTTGTTTTTAGAGTTCAAAAGATTTGTGCTACAGAACTGATGCAATCGTTTCGATCAATGAAACCCCTCGTTTTTTTACCGGAGTTGACTAATGATTGATTTCGAAGTAAAGCGTTCGCTGTCGTTGTTTTACTTTTCAAAAGAGTGTTCTGTGATCGCAGCACAGCGCGCCTTTAGAAATCACTTCAATGTAGTCCGGTTGGGCCCTGTCCCGGACCAAAAATTAACTCTTACATGGGTCACTACATTCAAACAAACCGGGAGTACAACAAGACGAAGAACTAGAGTCCCTCTGCCCATCAGAACACCAGAGAACATTGCAGCCGTAGAGCTTCAATCTCGCAATCCCCACAGCGTTCTGGGCAAAAACATGCGTCTGCCCTTGGACTTTCCAATCGTTCATTGATTCTTCATGAGGACCTTCATTACCATCCGTGCAAGTTGGCGATTGCGCAGAAACTTTCCAAACGTGACTTCAATTCTTGGCGAAACCCATGTCAGGCACTCCGCAAAAGCGTTCCTCAGGTAGCAATTGTTTTTTCAGTGATGTTAGCTACTGGGCTGATACCAATCCCAGAGAATTGTTTGACAGGCCTTTGCATTCACCTAAAGTCACAGTGTGGTGTGCGATTTCTTTAGCTGGGATTGTTGGTCCCTGGTTTTGCAAATAAAATTAGGCCTAGGGGACATTTGGTTCCAACAGGATGGAGCAACGGCTCACACATCAAGAGCGTCAATGGCCGTTTTGAGGGAACACTTCCCAGAGCACCTCATTTCAATAAGGGGCAATTTTGAGTGGCCAGTCCGCTCTCGGATTTGGCCCCCTGTAATTTGTTTGTGGGTTTTTTGAAAGAATTGCGTTTATGCCAACCGTCCAAGGACAATACAAGACTACAAGACCAACATCCGGACAGAAATTGCCAACATACCCACTGCTATGCTGGTTAACGTCACGAAAAACGCCAGAAAACGACTTATCCAGTATATGGACAATGGAGGCGCCACCTACCTGATAAGAATTTTAAAAATGTATAAAACCAAATGTTAGATATGTATCTATACTATAAAAAATCAATTACAAAGTTTATAATTTTTAAAATGCGTTTTATTTTATTTTGAAAAAAGGAAGTTATGTTGTTACTATAATTTATATTACAAGGTGAGACCGGAAAGTTCGGTGAATGGTCTGATTGTACGAATTTCAAGGAACCTAGAAACATTTCGAGACGTGCGAATTGAATGTTGATATCTAAGCTAAGAAATGTGTGATGTGCACAGGCATTGTGTGACGTTTCCTTATGACGTCACAGTTACTAATGTGCTGCATGAAAACTAGTCGTTCCAGGTGCAAAATGGAGCAGCGAGTCAACATGAAATTCTGCTTCAAACTGGGGAAATCGGCAACCGACCTCCCGATATGTTACAGAAGGTGTACGGGGAAGAAGCTGTGACTCGAAAATGCGTGTATGACTGGTTTAAGCGTTTCCGGGAAGGACTCGAATCTCTTGAAGACGATCCTCGTTCTGGGAGGCCGACCACCAGCACCACACCAGCAGCACCACACCAGCAGCGAGTCCGTATTCCCCTGACCTGTCACCTCCGGACTACTTTCTGTTTCCTCATTTGAAATCTTCAATGAAAGGACACAGATTTCTGGACATTCCGGATATTCAAGCTGCTGTGACAAGGCAGCTCCGAAGAGAACCGAAAGAGAACTTCTCACAAGCCCTGCAACAGTTGTACACACGTTGTCAAAAGTGCATTGTGTCCCAGGGGGCCTACTTTGAAGGACAGTAAATTGTTTTTCCTGCAATACTTCTCCATGTGCCTTTTTTCGAGTCATTCACCGAACTTTCCGGTCTCACCTTGTATATTCATTTCATCTGCAAAAATGAATATAAATACATTCACTTTTGAAAGATATATTTCATTATAAAATTCATTTTTTTGAAATCCGTGGAAATGAATGAAATTGTTATAGTTGTAATTAAATTACATGAAAACTGTTATAATTTTAAAATGAAATCTTAATTTTTGGTTGAAATATATATATGATAATTTATGGCAGCAACAAATTTTTAAAATTCGTTGGATTTTGATTTGTATGGACGAACAGCAACAAAAACTAATTTCAGCAGCGCATTTGCCGGCTGTGTATTTCTATAGCGCTTTTGTATTCGGTACATTTGTCGGGCGGCATGTTTTACCGAGGCACTTTGACCGCAGCCCTTTGTCACGCAGCGCTTTTGCTTTTGGCGTTGTCATGTAACTGGCGGGAGCACCTACTGCAGCCGCCAGAATTATATGCACATTTAATCAATTACATAATATTATGCAGGTAATAATTCATCATCACAGCCCAGTACATCTTATACAAGCTCCCCCACTTCTAAAAGATGTAGAACTGCTATCCAGCTATGACCACGATGATAATGTGCAAGCAAGTCCGCGCACACAGAGTGAGCGGGGTCGGGGTAGAACAGAGGCAGAAGAGGATGTAGCAACAGAGGAGGAATTACAAAGTTCCGGCGGTACACTCTTCTCAAAATACAACCAGAGATGGGACTGTATGGACTGCAGTTGATCCAGCAGTAGGCAGTACGGGAAAGCGCTCCACTCAAAATGTTTTACGCGAAGTTCCTGGTCCTACTATCTACGCTAAACGTGCAATACATGATACCGCGGTGAAGTTCTTGGCGTTTGATAATTAATGACAAGTTGCTGAAGCACATCAAGAAGTACACTGAATCTGAAACCTGCACACCAGATCAGAACAAAGACTGGTCTGAGTCATTGGATAAACTGGACACGTTCATTGCACCACTGTACCATATGCTCGCGGAGCCTATGGTGCACGAAACCTATTAGTCAGAAGCATGTGGTCTCAAATCTGGGGCCCAAAATTTTTGTTTGAAACTATGGCAAGAAACAGGTTTCATGAAATAATGAGTTTCTTGAGGTTTGGTGAAAAGACGAAACAGTCTGCACGTTTGCAAACAGATGAATTTGCACTGGTCTCTGACATTTGGAATACGTTTATCGAAGTTTATGCGGAAGTTTAAGCGAAGTTACTGACACAAAAGCTTACACGAAGCATTTTGCACGAGAATTGTACACATGGATCCCACAAGGCGAAGGGCGATTGAAAGGGCCTTACCCTGGGATTACGATAATTTCAGAAAGTGCTTGCATTGACATCATTTGTCAAATGTATCCAAACTTATTAAAGATACCCTAAAAACGACTAATCAGATATATCCAGATATACCTTGCACTTTGATATCCAGTCTCGCCCTTCTAAAATAATGTTCATGTTATTCTAAGGTTTATATTATGACAGATGTGAGGTGATCCTCACATAATTTTGGAGGTATGACATCAGTTATCAAAGCCTCTTGCCTCACTCCTTTTTGGGATGTTATATATTATACCACGAAAAAGTGAATAATTATTCTTTTCTATGATATACGGTAAGTTGACTTAATAATTGTAAGTCCTTAGATCACCTAATTGTCTATAACCTTGACGGTAAGTCAGGGGAAGGGGTTGGCGGCCCGTAAAAGTTCTTGGTCTAGGGGCCTGCTTGATAATGTTGGGTCCATGATTGCACACATACCTCTAATGCTAGGAATAAATGTTACAATACTGGTAAATGTTATTGAACTATTTGCAAAGCTCTCCTCAAATGTAGTATTAATAGAATACACCAGTTACTGGATACGGACTGAAGAACATAGCGGACACTTTTGCGATGAAAATGTTACAAAATCTGAACGAATTATTTGGCAACAGGTGAACATTTTTACTGGCTTTCATGATTTTGACAAAATACAGTACAGTAAAACCTGTGTAATGTGAGCACGTGCGGGACAAGAAAAAATTGCTCAAATTAGACAGGCGTTCAGTCTATCCAGGTTCCACTTAAAACGTGGTTTTTATCGCAAACAGTATGCACACATCTGGCATAATAACGGCATAATATGTATGTACTGTACTACACAAAAGAAAAATAATCGGTGATCGATTTTTGTTTCTTTGCGGAATTGATGATTTTGCCTACAAGCTTTCACTGGACGGCTAAAAACAGCGGTAAAAGGTCTGGGTGTTTTTGTAGCGCAAACTGCTGCAACAGTTGCACCGACGCCAATGCTTGCATGTTGCTTATGGGTTCATCAGCCACAGCGAGTTCCAATTGCTCCTGGTCGTTGTCATTGTCGCCGGAACTGTCACCTTCTCCGATTACTGATGTATGTTGTGCGTCAGTTTCCTCATCGCACACTTGTAAACCGTTGTCAAAATTGAACTCGCCGACTTGGTCCTGCAGAGTTGCGGGAATTTCAAACTCTTCTTCATCGTCTTCTTGAATCTTCTCATCACCTTTTGGACAAACGCCGCACTGTGTGAAACAAATCACGATGGTCGGCACAGCTACAGATTCCCAAGCAGTATGAACAAATTTGACGGCGTCCAGAACTGTGATCATTTTACACAGCTCAAATACTGATGGAGACGTTTCGCACTCGGCGACGAGTTTCCGGAGCAAGCTCTTTCGGTAGTTCATTTTGATATTATTGATGATTCCCCGGTCAAGAGGCTGTAACAAATGTGTTCGAGCCCATCCCCCCAAATCGTCATTTGACGGTCGTCGCCTCCCAAGGGGAGGAGCAAAGTGGTGATGTAAAATCACACCACTAAAATGGAACGTTCGAATCCGCGGTTTCGTCCAATCAGGATGCAGAGCCATGAGATTGGAACGAAACCAGCGGAAAGGAACTCAGATCAACAGAGCTTATCGTAGAGTGTGGTCGCTGTGGCAACCAGCACCATTGAAGGGGCTCCGAGGGTGAAGTAGGTCTCAACCAGAGTTGAAGACCAAACTCAAATAGATTAGAGCATTGGCAGAATTCCAGCAAGCGCCAGAGAGTAAGATTGTTAACACAATAAAAGCCTTTTAAGCGTTTGTGCAGAGAGTTGCAATTTGTGTGAGCCGAGGTTCCGGAACGCGAGAACGTTCTGGAAAGGGTTTAGGCAAGGAGCAACGGTTTTGTGAGCAGACTAAAGGCCCCGGGGCTTTGAACCACCCGGCGAGGATAGGTTTGTCACAATTGGGGGCCCGTCCGGGATCTCGCAAATTTTTCCAGTCAGGTCAACTCGGAAGTGACTGGAAGGGCCAGCGAGATCCAACATCAGCAGGGATCCTTCATTAGACACCTGGCGTTCTATCCGTAATCGGTGTGGCCAGCGTGTGGAGGTACCTGAACAGCAGTGCCAGTAGTAGGGAACTACATACACTGGAAAATCGCAGTGGCAAAGGGAAAAAGTAAGGAAACTGAATTTATTTTCCCTATAATTTGGAATTTCCTGATATTGTGCCCAGATTGGTGGAACGCGAAAATGAAACGTTGGCTGGCGTTCCGGAACAAGCTACGGGGTCTGCAAGAGTGACTGAAGAGCTGGAGGTTCCGGAACAGCTAGCCGGAGCAGTGGAACGCGGAACGATGCCAAATCGATCTGCACTGACTGAGACACAGTCCGAATTGACCAGAGGGGCTGGAATTTCAACATTTCACTCCCTGCCAAGTGTTCAGCGACCAGGTAGGGTCGTTTCTAATTACTCTTTGCGTAGTGGTGCACAAGTTGGTGCACCGACCGTGTCAATGGGACCTCCGAGGGCCAGTCGAGCTACGGGTGGAGGCCGAGGGCGCCCACCTGTAGGGGATTCGATTTTAGAAAGGCCATTGTCACCAATTATATCGGGTGACCCGGGGTCAGTTCCGGCCGAACGTGGTGGTCCGTCTATGGTACCCAGTGCGAGCAGCACCGTATAGTCGACCGGCCGGGTGGCCGATCGAGATGCAATTGGGTCCGAGGACTCACGTCCTCGACCCCCGGGTGCTCGGCCTGCACAGAGGACGCCACTTAAAAATTTATACCAGTTTTTCTGGGAAATGGGTGTAGAACAACAGGTTATTCATGAGTTAATTGCCCGCGGTCTTCGTCGTTCGCCTACGAGAAGGGCGGGGACGTCTTCACCAGCGGTGAGTCCATCAAGCGGCCGAGGAAGCAGAAGGTCAACCAGTGAGGAAGCGGATCAACCTCGACAACGATTTACTGAGGGGCGACCACGAGTAAGTCGGTCTGTGAGATCTCACTCCAGTAGGGGAGTGGTGGTAAGTGCGAATTCGGCGCAAACGAGTGAGCCATCTATCATTACGCAGGCTCGGCAATAACAAGCGCCACGGACTTTTCCCAATACACTTGGGTTTGTTCCGCCGTGTAGTGATATGCGCGTGCGAGTTCCCCCGGGGAGGGAACTTCTGGTTTTTGAGGGCGGCAATAAAGTTTTCGGGGGCGAATTTGTGCAAGAGCTTAAACAATATGGTATGTTGGCCGGCTATACAGAGTTAGATTTCTTGGTTTGCGTGGTACCCGGAACGTTGAAAGGGCCACCTTTAAACTGGTGGGAATTTCACGGTGGTTTTGACAAATGGATAGCTTTTGAAGAGGCGTTTTTAGCTCAGTGCCTGCCCCCAGATTACCAGGATAGGTTGAAGGCAGATCTGGCGTTGCGGACACAAGAAAAGGTGAGGCGCGTCATCTCGCAGGCTCATCCGAAGTACGTGCAGTTAATTGGGAGTGCCAGGTTCGCTAGTTTGAGCGAGAAGGTAGCTGCGGCCCCGGAGTTAGAGGCCAGACGGAGGACAATGAAAGCATGGGAGAGACCTCCGCCCAAGGAGCACTACATAGCGGAGGCTTTCGGGTGGAATGTCGCAACTCAGAAAAAGGAAGTTTATAGGAATTTATAGGAACCATTTTTAATGTCATTTCAAAACCCAGGAATTAATGTATTGATGGGCACAATTTTAATTCAACTGCAAATTACAATGAAATATCAACTATGGATTACAACTCCAAACATCTCTGTTCTTGGCACATCATGTTCTTTGTGAGCAGAGTGCATAAAAAAGTCCGTGCCGATGGTTGCACTTTGTTTGCGGCAAGGACTCCGGGCAGAATCATTTGGAAAGATACAATCGTGGTTGGTTAATGTGACCTGTTGGCAATAAGGCTTGCCACATTTCCTGGAGTGTCATATTATGCGGACCTGTACACAATTTAAGTTTAAAATTCTGGGAAATGCAGTGTCTTGGTAACTGGACTGTCATGCTATTCTATAGTCACGTTAGCCGGACTTGACAGTATGGGGCCGTCCATTAATACGTACGCACAGGGGATGGGTGGCAGGAAATGTGACATATGAGTATTGGGGGGGGGATTTCTTCCAAGTGTACGTACACCTTGCAGTCAGGGCTCGAAATTGAAAACCTGAAAACTTGGGTTAAACACACATTTTGTGAAGAAATTTAGCTACTTTGTATGTACTAAATTTGAAAACCAGTGTAAAGTAAAAAACAACTTGTTATAAGTTAAATATAGTAAAATACAAATTTTGATAAATCGTAGTTATAGTCAATGTAGGCCTACACGTACGGAGGGGGGGTTGGGTTGAGTGTGATGCTTGCGTATGGAAGGGGGTGTAAAATTGGCTAAAAATGAGTAGGTATTAAATGGACGACCCCTACTTGGAAAAGGTAGCGCAGTTTCTTACACCTGCCAATGAGCCATTCTAGGAAATGTGTTCCTTCTCCAAACAGTAACACCTCTCCAAATGATCCTGCCCGGAGTCCTTGCCGCCATGCTGGCAGAATGGACAGTACGAATGGACACATCCCACAACTCACCACCCCATTGGTCGTTGTATGTCAGTGTGGGATTGGAAAACAATTAAGGGCAATTAAAGGTACGCTTTCATGAAAGGTTCTTTATTTTATATATTTTTGATGCCAAGTTGTTGTTTTCAATTTGGAATTATATGTTATTGTTTTACTGTTTGCGAGGATGAGTAACTGTGCAAAGTTTGAGTGAATTGGCAATGGGCAAGGTAGTTACACTTATTTTACTAGATTCATCAACCAGAATCATAAAGATACTAAGAAAAAGTGTGTGAAAATATAAAGGCTTCAGTATTCAAAAAATTATGTTTTGCAGAATATAGGATAATATAGGAATTTTCAAGAAACATAGGAAAATAAATCCAGATTTCTAAAATCAGGAATATAAAGGAATTATAGGGGCACTTGCCAGCCTGTAGTAAATACTGGTTTCCGGATGGACTTCTTGGGAGGGGACCCATTAGATCCCATCCCCAGTAAAAACCAAGGTTCGACAGGATCAGTGTGGCCTAATAATCCTAACGATAGCGTACAGGCTGCTTTTGCCTTCTGACAACCCTGGCACCCTCAGCAATAGGACAACACATCTTTCCTCAACCCTTTCCAGTAGTGGAGCTCTTCAATCCGCCGAACCGTCTTGGCACTTCTGAAGTGCCCGGCCTGTGGTGGGTCGTGGTACTGTCCAATTATTTGGAAACAAAGGGCCCTAGGCACCATCGTCTTCCATAACCCTCTCTCTAACACTTCCTCACCAGTTGCTCTTCTAGGTGACCGATATATCTTTAAGACACCGTGATCCACGATACAATCTTTAGCTAGGTCCAGCACCTCGGGGGTCGCCTGTAACCCGTCGACCGCTCGCAAACCTATTACATGGAGGTACAGCCGTCGCAGAAATTCATCTTCCTGCTGTGCCTTAAACCATTCGCTCCTTGTAGGGTACTGGTCAAAAGGTGCTATCTCCACGGCCATTGCTTTCATGAGACATTGATCGGTACCCAACATCGCCCCCACAGGATTTCTTGAGAGCGCATCAGCTATCTTATTCGTTTCTTCCGACCTATACACAGCCGTAAAATTTAGGTCTTGCAACTGCAAAGACCATCAGGCTAAACGACCAGCTGGCTCCTTTAAATCCCGTAGCCAACGCAAAGCTAGGTGATCCGTTACCAGGGTAAAGTGACGATACTCGATATACTGGCGAAATTTCTTTATCGCCCAGATTACGGCCAAACACTTGAGATGGCACACCCAGTAGTTTGCCTTGGCCTTGGTCAATCCACGACTCGCATAAGCAATCGGGAGCTCCTGGCATTCGCTGTCTAACTGCATCAACGCAGCTCCCACACCAACTCCAGAAGCATCTGTGTGAATAATAAACTCATGGTTGAGGTCCGGAAGAGCAAGTTAGACGTTACCAGTCAGTTCTCTTTTCAGGGCCTGAAAAGCTGACTCCTGCCCCTCCTCCCAATTCCACTGAGCATCCTTTCTTATCAATTTTGAGATCGGTTTGGCCAATGTCGAAAAGTTGGGAACGAATTTCCTATAATACCCTGCCAATCCCAGAAATATCTGAATTTCCTTTGGACTCTTCGGGCTCGGGTAATTTGCAACACTTTCGACCTTCCCAGGGTCCGGTTTAATGACCCCCGCTATCAAAACATGGCCCAGGAGCTTATATTCTGCTGCACAGATCTGAAGCTTCTTTGGTTGGACCGATAGGCCCGCGCGTGCCAACGCTTCAAAGAAAGTCCTCATATGAAGTTAATGCTGCTCAATTCCTTTTGAGTACACCACCGTATCATCGAAGAAAGGGTCAACAAACTCACGTGCAATGTCCCCCAACGCTTCATCCATCATCCTCTGGAAAGTCGCCGGTGCATTGCGCAAACCGAATGGCATGACTTTAAACTGCCATAACCCACGGTGTGTGATGAATGCTGTCTTCTCCCTATCTTTCTCATCCAATGTGACCTGGAGAAAACCCTTATCAAGGTCGTAAATGGAGAAACAGTCTGAGGTTCCCAACCTCGAGAATATGTCCTCCGCGTCGGGCATAGGATATGAATCAGCCTTCGTTGGGGCATTCAACCTCCTAAAATCGATACACGGTCGGAAAGTTCCTCCTTTCTTAGGGACAATCACAACGTTCGACGCCCACGGGCTCTTGGACTTCTCTACTATTCCCTCCACCATGAATTCATCTAGGAGCTTGCCGAGCAACTCCCTCTTCACCGAATTCATAGGCCTACAATACTCCTTGAATGGTTTATGATCTCTCCAGTGTTGATCACATGCCACACTCAAGCAGCGCCACCTGGGGTGAACTTAAATATCTCCCTAAACTCATGGTAGAGGTCTACAAACTTCTGCCGATGAGATGGCGGACACTGCGAGTTCTCAATCTGAGTTTTCCACGACTGGAAAACCGCATCTTCAGTGTCTGAAATCTTAGCTATCTTGACAGGGCAAGGACCAAAAGGTATGGACTCAGTTCCCACTTGACCGACGTCCATCTTCATCTACTACGAGGCAAATCCAGTATAATCTCTGCTCGATTGACGAAATCTTTTCCCAAGATCACCTTCTCTTGAGTCAACGTCGTCACAGCGAAGTACTGCGATTTAAATCCTCCTAGCCACCTTAAACTCACTTGCGTTACTCCAATAGCCTTCGATGTCGCAGACACCTGCTCAATCATTATTTGCATTGACTCATCAAGGGTGGCCTCAGGTATCAATTTGAATAGACCCTTGTCCATCAAACAACCTGAAGATCCCGAGTCGATTAACGCCAATACCGGTATTCTCGCCTTACCAAGATGAACACTCATCACTGGCAAGTTGTCACTTAAAAGCTCTCCGAACAACCCTTTATAATGACTTACACTACTTCGGTTGTCGGGTGGGTGGCTGCATCCGAGATCGCCACTCGCCACCTTCGAGACGACCTTCACTTGTTTTTTGGGAGGGGACAATTTCTTGCAAAATGTCCCTCCTGCGGCAATTGAAACAGTGCGTAGCTCTGGGTACCTGCACTTTGGCATCACCCGCCTGCCCCTGGTTCTGCCCATCTGTCCCCAACGGCTCTGCATTCGCACCCTTTGGCACCACCTGCTGGACTGTGGTCTTTGTCTGGTTCGACGTCTTGGGCGCCCATTTTGGTTTCTTGGGCACCGCAACTAAATTTTGTGCTGCAGCTGGCTGGGCTGCAGCTCGCACTGGGACAAACTGTTGGTCCAGGACCGACCTAAACTTATCCTTCCTGGGATTAGCCGAACCCCAACCACAAACCTAAAGTAGTAGCTCATGGCTCAGTGGAGGTCTGTCGTAGTCCTGAATTGTCCTCCTTTTAACTTCCATGGCTGGTGCCGCAGCCAATAAGTCATTCAAATTTCTAAACTTCTGGTTTCCCAAAAGTGGCACATACTTCGGGTGAATTAACTTCAACACCCTATCAACCTTCTGTTGATCTGTTTCTTCCTTACAGATCCACTTAAAGAAATTTGAGACCGCTAGCACAAACGCTGCCAACGGTTCGTTTACGTCCTGCCTTCGCAAATCCAAATCGCGATGCAGACGACTGTAAAAATCTGGTGGAATATAGAAATCCATGAAAATCTTTTCGAACGTATTATATGTCCTAAAACCACCGTGGAAATCCCACCATACTTTCGCCAAACCAATCAAACTTCTCGGGACAACACGCATTACAAACTTGCGCTCGGTATAACCTTCAGTCATACCGTATTCCATGAGATTGTTCAAGAAATCAGTGGCAAAGGTCCCTCTGCCAACATCAAATTTCGGTAATACCATATCGGGGGTTATACGCACCTTATCTCTACTCCCTTCCGGCGCGAATCCTATTTCGGGTGACATCACCGAAGCTGCGCTGTAATGTCGCACAAATCGGATAGCTGACGCCTCCGATATGTCCGGCGACGCGTCTCTAGTCGGCGGCCTTGAGGCTGAACCGGTCTCGGTCGGTGGCCTTAAGACTGAACGCGACTTCGCCTGCGACTCGCGACTCGGCTCCACGCGTCCTTTGCTTACCGAGCGGCGACCATCAAAACTTACGCGAGATCCCGCCCTCGACATTGCTACGGACCCACGGTCAGGATCGTTCCTATCCCGAGGATACAAACCACGGGCCATCAGCTCGCGGATGGTCTGTTGTTCGGTGGCCATGTGTCGAAAAAAGTTATACATATTAAAACGTCTTTCATCTGGCGCAACCGGTCGCACAAACCGTTCATCGGCCCCACGGCCCACACTCGGCGCATTCGGTATCATCAAGATCACCGAACTACTTGCACTGGGTACAAACTCTCATTCTTGAAACACCCTGTAAGGAGCCTGGACCCCCGGAAATTACCGGCGACAGGTCCTCCACTACAGGTGCTTCGGTCTCATCTGCGACAACCACGGGTCGCACCTCTTCGAAATTACGCGTGCGCTTGGCTTCCGAAGCCCGCGCATTCGCTCGAGCACTAGCAGAAGCTCGATATCGCGTTGTATTAAAAGAAGGTGACCTACCTGGTCGCCTCACTGTCATGAGGGAATGATTGATGAAATCTCCACTTCCCCGGCCTCCAAAGCAGCTCTTCTGCGGGATCGGCGCATTCCTTGTTGTTCCATAGCTCGTTCTGGAACCTCAGCTTGTGCCGAGTCATCGGTGGACCCCGCGGCTCGTTCCGGAATGTTTTCCGGCCTTCCACTTTTTGGCCTTCCTCTGGGCATTTGTGTTTACGCTCCACGAATTCCGGAAAAAAACAAGGCAAAATTCCGAAGCTGACACTTGTCTTCGGTTTCACGCTGTTACCCGTACAACCACTTGCTGCAAGCTTTCGGCTCTACAAGAGTTGCTGTCCAGGTATTTCCAAGCGCTAACCACACCTTCGACGGATAGAACGTTAGGCTCTTAGAGGAAGTTTCCCTGCTGATGTTCGATCCAACTGGCTCTTCTCAACTTTTCCCAAAAGCAGAAAAATCTGTTGGATCCCGGACGGGCCCCCAATTGTGACGGATACCTCAGTCAACTGGTCAAAGCCTTTGACCTTCTTGGCTTACCGCACAAACCGTTAGTCGATTACCCTTCGCTGGGAGTTCCGGAACTCTCACTCGATGAAATCAACCTAACTCGCTCAACACTCGTAAAAGGCTTTATTTGTCACAATATTACTTCTTTCGGCGTCCCTCGGAATCGCTTTGCACCCCTATTACTTCTGCACGATCTTAGTGCTCTTAGGTGAGGTTAACGCGCGCTCAGGTTCCCCTCGGTTCGCGGTGTTGAAGTTGCTTCACCTCCGTTTCCCACGCTGGCTCGCATTAATCTGTCTGTTCGAACGTTCGGTTTCATCCTAACTGTGACTTCAAACGCGTCACAATTAGAACGAAACGTCACTTCATTCGAATCTCGGCCTGGTGGCCTGATTTTGGGGCGGGGCGTCACCGCAGTGATGTTATTATTGCGCTCATCGCATTCTGCAATCCTATTGTCACCTCCTCCTTGGAGCGAGGGACCGCTGCAATTTACGCGTGTCACATTACGTGACACGCCACCCCCCTCAATAGAGCAAGGGGCGGAGGGTGCGGATCACATCCGTTACAACTTGGAGTTGGCAGTTGGAGGCAAAAGAGAATAAGTGCACTAGGTCAAATAGGTCTGTCAGTGGTGGAGTTGGAAAATATGGGTTATCAGGGATGGCAGGTCGAAAAAGAACTGGAACGGAGAATAAAAGATATAGAACTTCAAAGGCTGCAAGAGAAAATGCAAGTGTCACGGTTTAATAGAGAATACATTTGGATAGCACCAAGAACAGGGATGGCGGAGTATTTCAAAAGTAAAAGGTTCAGAAAAAATGAAAGGATGAGATTCACAAGAACAAGGATGGGGAATGAGACAAGAGGGTCAAGGTATTGGCTGAGTGGGAGGAAAGGAGGTGTCCGGATTGTGGTGAAGAGGACACGATGTCACACGGTGTGCTTGGGTGTGCCACAGGACAGGAACCAAGGATGGAATGGAGGTGAAAGCGGGAGATCCAGACGATATTAAAGGAAGATGGATGGGAATGGAAGAGGAGGACAAAGTCTACGATATAATTTTAAATTTTGTTTGCAATAAATGTAACAGTAGTAACCCCCCTCTTTCGAGGCCCCATGGGAGGCAAGAAATAAAAGAATTGAGAAAAACCAAATACTCAAGCAAAAACTGTCACTAACTGAGTCGTTAAGATAGCACAATAAGTGGCCAATGTGTAGAGAGGGGAACTTGGCGCAAGTGATCAAGTGCCAGCACCCTTTGAAATGGGACAAAAACTAGCTACCCAATGGCAGATGGCAAGCGCCAGCGCTAACGTCCACCAACACTAGCACAGGCGCCAATTGCTTGATCCACACATTGGCCAAGCGACACTTTCATCTCGTGTGGCCAATGTGTGGAGCCTGCATAGCCATCAGCAATCACATGAAAAGTCTGTGGGCCTCCAACCCCTTGCAGCCGAGGACAGGATAGAGAAATTTTTGGCCAGACAGACAACAGGCAAAGAATAACCACAGTTCTCAAGAGACCCTGAGGAATGGCTATGTTTTATAGCCACCTTCACTAGGTCTACAGATCTCTGTGCATTCTCAACGGCCGAGAATATAGTGCGACTACAGAAATCCCTGAGAGGCAAGTCCAGACAAACAGTGAAGGCAATGATGTCACCAAAGAACCTCCCCAAAATAATAGATCTTCTGGAGACGATTTGGTCATCCTGACGTCACTCGTTCTTGTCATGTACACAGAACATGCTACTTTATCTCGCTATTAGCGTAACTATGTTAACCTTGCAAAATACTGTATAGAAGTACACTCGCATGCAAGCTCTGTAGCACGCGACTCGGCCATTGTGCGTCACCGCCATGTGCTCGCCACGTGTTATGCTTAACACAACTCTTACCGCTAGAGCGCCGTAAGTATGCAATGTTGGTTCACCACCATCATGGGCCAGCTCCACTTTATTTAAGGGGAAACTGTTGCCTTCGCCCCCAGGCTAGTTTCCACATATCCCTCTAGTGGCGCTGTAAACCCGTTGCTTTGTGCCATATTTCTCCTGGTCAAAGCTGCATTATACAAGGCACCATACTTAATCCTTTAAGCTCCGCCTACTATTGTGTACTTTGGTAAAAAGAGGTGCTTCTGTCCACTATATCTTCAGGCACAGAGCTACCTTCTGCAGCATCCTTTGGCCTAGCAGAGCCTACCTCTAAACCCCTCTCTAGTAGCGTACAATCTGTGTTCTTCCTACTCTCTCCTCCCATGCAGGAACTCTGGATTAAAGAAATTAGGTTTTCAAGTGTGTCTACTTACTGTCACTCACTGCGCTACGGTCTTCGACTAAGACACTAGGAGCAGCCAAGAAGCAACTTTAGGTCCAGCATACACCAGCAATGGTCTTCACTGCAGCACGTAGGTCAACTGCGGCTGTTGCAAGACATCACGCTCTAGATCCCAGGCTACAGAATGAAAGGACATCGAAGTCATCAGCCTCTCAACTTCTGGGACGCCACCACAGTAACTCGAGATTTATCCCCAAACAGAATGGCAGTATTGTAAAAGCTATGCGGAACGCCTGCCGCCTAAACAATGTCTCCAAGCACTAGCTTCCAAGCGACGGCCGAGAGTTTTCAGGTCCGCCTAGCCACCAAGGGTCACCGTCGCCTCTAGAACATCGAAAGATAGGTGAGCCCGTCCGACCTTCAGCTGCACCAAAAAGAAAACCGCAATGACCACGAAAATAAATATAATTGTGAAACCCGACAGGATCTCCCAGTGACTTCCTTTTCTAGCTTGTGGAAAGAGAGCCGGGACAATGCAATTTCTATAACATTTGGTTTTTTATGTTCTGTCTTTTTGTCTTTCTAATAGTGAGCTTTTTTTGGATTTGGCTTTCTGCAATCTGTAACTGAATGACCAATATTGTTACAGTTGTAGCATCGTGGTTATTTGTGCTCATTGTGCCAACACAGTTTTTTGTCTGGTCAGAAGCACTCCCACTGTCTCAGGTTTTTCATCCATCAGTCGAATGTCTTTTGTTGTACGATACTTGAGTCTGCACTATTCCGCAAAGATGATATCTTCTACCTGTTCCGAGATATACTCCTTGTCAGTCCAATTATTGACGATAAGATTAAGACTGCTGTAAGACTCAGGGAGGCTAGTTAATCCTCTGTCAGGCGTCGGCGCAATCAGCCTGAGAGGCCAGCAAAACATATTTTCAGCGCATCCCCTACCCCTGGCGTCTCAGAGGGTTGCCCTTCCCAATATTTTCCTGACTCAGCGCGTTGTTTAACACCACCCCCCCCACCCCCAGCCATCTGAGAATTTTTAAAACCTTCACTGAAATCGCCCGGACCCCTTTCTGTCTCAGCAGGCCAACTGCGCCCGATTGTGTTATGGTGTTTCATTTATTTTTCCCCATGCTATTCGTATGGGGATTTTTCATGTCACGGGAAAAATTATTTTTATGTAATAAATAAGTAAAGGTCCCGCACCAGATGAGATGTGTTCCAATTCTGCCAGTTTTTTATTCTTCAAACATTTTTCATCCAATTTTGAAAACACTTTTGCAATTTCCCTTGTTTCGTTTAAAATTTAGTATGTTCATTACACTCGTTTTTTTGCGTTCATGTTTTTTAATTCATATCTTTAGATCCTAGTGAAGGCTGCCATAACTATTTTTTGAATTAAAATTGATTACAGGGGTCAGGAAAAGCAAAAAAAATTGGTGGCCTGTCAGGCCGTGTGCGCCCGGTTTTGTTCCACCAGGAGGTGCACCAAATGGAGGGTTAAAAGCATATGAAGCATGATCGACTTCCTACCAACTTGTTCTATTTCCCTTGCTAAATCTTTTATTTTCTTGATGTACCGCTCAACAGGATCCCCTTCCTTCATAGTATAGTATGCACCCATTATAAGATATCCAAATGTCTTTTAGTTTCAGTGTTTAATAACAAGAAGTGTCTTAAAGCCATTACAAAATAAGTTGTGGAATGAAATTGGTACTTTGGTGCAAATGTGTCTTGAAATGCGTGCGTATTGTCTTATAACACAGCCTTCCATGGCTTCTTCATCCTCCTAGCTGGCCCAACACTGGTTGCAAGCCTCTCGTGACCAGGCCGGCGCCCTTAGCGATGTTGTCCACTTCAGTAAGCTCTCACGTATAATCTGGGCCACTGCTTACACCTTTAGATTCATAGCCAATTGCAGGAAAGCGCAGCTCAGCGGGCCCCTCACAGCAGCAGAAATTACTGCAGCTCGCATCTTCTGGGTTCGTTATGTTCAACAGCCCTCCTTCTCCATGGACTTGGTGGCGCTGAAGGCTGCGTTGCCCCTCCCGGCTGCCTCACATCCTTGATGATGGCATTATTTGTCTTGGAGGCTGGCTTGCCACGGATCTTATCTCTCCATCAGCATGATACCTATGGATCCTCCCTGGATTGCACCACATTACAGTCATACTAGTGGCAGATGCCCAAGTTCGTTTCTTCTACTTGGGAACTTGTATTGTCCTTGCAGATATCTGCTCTTGGTTTTTTATCTCACGTGGTCGCCAGGTGGTGAAGTCCGTCATTTGGCGCTGTCTTCACTGCCGCCAGTTCTCCCAGGTTCAAACCTTCATGCAACCTCTTCATGGTTACCGGAGTTGAGTTTTTCGGCTTCTTGATGGTTCAGTCTCCTCCGACTTATTTCAAGTCATACGTTACGCTCTTCACTGTATCCACACGTGATTTCCACTTAGAACTTTCGCCTCACCTGTCTTTGGATCCCGTCTTTTCCTCTCTCCAGCGTTTCGTGGGACACTGTGGTATTACCTTCTTGATACACTTGGATATTGCCTGCACCTTCCATGCAGCCAACTCACAAGGAAAAGGCCACATTCTATGCTGAACAGGATAACTATTATCTTAACCCCAAATGCGCAATACAATTAATAGGAAAAAATAACGAATACTGGAAATTGGTAATTCGAGCTCATTGGTTCAATTTGGGGTTAACATAATACAAGGTGAGACCGGAAAGTTCGGTGAATGACTCGAAAAAAGGCACATGGAGAAGTATTGCAGGAAAAACAATTTACTGTCCTTCAAAGTAGGCCCCCTGGGCCACAATGCACTTTTGACAACGTGTGTGCAACTGTTGCAGGGCTTGTGAGAAGTTCTCTTTCGGTTCTCTTCGGAGCTGCCTTGTCACAGCAGCTTGAATATCCGGAATGTCCAGAAATCTGTGTCCTTTCATTGAAGATTTCAAATGAGGAAACAGAAAGTAGTCCGGAGGCGACAGGTCAGGGGAGTACAGAGGGTGGTAAAGTTCGGGAATCTGTTTCTGTGCCAGGAATTGCTTGACCTTAGCAGTGACGTGAGGCCTTGCGTTATCGTGAAGAAGAAGCCAAGATCCCGGTTCAGCGAACTGCGGACGGACCCAACGAATGCGCTTCAATAGACGACCGAGGACGTCAGTGTAGAATTCGGCAGTCACTGATTTGCCATGAGAAAGAAATTCCTTGTGAATTATGCCCTCTGCGTCAAAGAATGTGATGAGCATGGTCTTCACTCTCGTCTTCTGGAAGCGAAACTTTTGCTGCTTCGGAGATGTGACACCACACCACTCCGTACTTTGGCGTTTTGTTTCTGGGTCATACTGGAAGCACCAGGTTTCGTCACCAGTCACAATTGATTGCAAAAACGAAGGATTTGAATCTGCCATTGAGATGATGTCCCCACACGAATCCATTCTGAGTTGTTTCTGTTCCTCAGTTAGGTGGTGTGGGACAAACCTTGCGCAGATCTTGCGCTTACCCAAATTCTTGGTGACAATGTTTCGGATAATTTCACGTGGAATACACAATTCACTCTCCATCATTTGGACAGATAAGCGGCGATCGTTTTGGAGTAGCTCACGAACTTTTTCGATGTTTTCGGGTGTGGTGCTGGTGGTCGGCCTCCCAGAACAAGGATCGTCTTCAAGAGATTCGAGTCCTTCCCGGAAACGCTTAAACCAGTCATACACGCATTTTCGAGTCACAGCTTCTTCCCCGTACACCTTCTGTAACATATCGTGGGTTTCGGTTGCTGATTTCCCCAGTTTGAAGCAGAATTTCATGTGGACTCGCTGCTCCATTTTGCACCTGGAACGACTAGTTTTCATGCAGCACTTTAGTAACTGTGACGTCATAAGGAAACGTCACACAATGCCTGTGCACATCACACATTTCTTAGCTTAGATATCAACATTCAATTCGCACGTATCGAAATGTTTCTAGGTTCCTTGAAATTCGTACAATCAGACCATTCACCGAACTTCCCGGGTCTCACCTTGTATTTATCTTGTTCAGCATTACAAAACTGAATAAGATGTTACGTAAGAATCATCGTTTCGTTTGCCTTCAATGTGGTCCTTTCCTTGTTAAGAGATGTATGTGTGCAAGTGCTTTAAAAACCAACTGATACCGAGTGGCTGGAAATCCCATTCTTGTTTTGCCAACTAAATATTTTGTTGCTTACAGCTATACAATTATTACATTATACATGCAAATTTGTGTGCAGGTCATAAAATATATTAGAAAAATTTCATATGCAGGACGTTTTTTTATGATGCAGCAATTGAGATTGAGATTTGCACAGTTTTTACTTTTCCCACAGATGGCACCACTGCGTTTTTACTATTTACATTAGATTAAGCAGAAGAACATTGACAAATTATGAGACCGAATAATTACCGAATGTTGCTGAATTACACTTTATACGTACTCTTACAAATATATGAGCAGTCTTTGAAAGCCGACTGTGCCACTATTTGGCAAAAATGGAGCTCACGTTGAAAACAAACAAGTGAGTAGATAAATCGGATTTCTTTCTGCTAGAGGATGATATTTTTATTTTGTTTAATTGAGAATACTGTACAGGTATTTACCATTTTATTGTGCGAGAAGGCCACTCGCAGCTCATTATGAAATGGGCAATAAAAAGCAAAGAATAGTTCTCTTCTTTTCATTTAAAACGATAATTTGTTTATTTGCGCATTTGGTGCAATCTGTTGGGAAAAATGAAGACAGCAAATCTCAATCTCCATTACAGCATCATAAAAAACACCCTGCAAATGTTTATATTGTAAAGCTCGACGCACACTTAGCACATGGAGCAAATTCAATAAGGCTGTTGGATGAACACATCTCTGGTAAATTATTTCAGAAAGATTAAAAGGGAAAAGATAAATGAAAATATATTTAAATATTAGTTTATAATCAAGAATAAAATTTCATATTTTTTAAATTCCAGTATAAAATCTTTTTTTTTTAATTTTAAGCATAAATCCCAACATAAAATTCAACAATTCAGTAACAAAAACGTATAATTAAATTCGATGGATTTTGATAGCAAGGATCATTATAATTGAACAATTGGACATTATAGTAATTTTCCACCGCATACCACCTTTTGGTTGTATGTGCACCATCACATATACTTCTGATGGAGCCGTTTGATGTATCTGATGGCCCACTACAACAATCAGACAAGCATAATGGTTGTCATGTTCCTCCACATACAAATCTTTTTGCGTTATGTGATGGTTCTGATGGCCTTCCACAACCTTCAGTCCAGTCCTATACCATCAGCGACAAACCATCACAGTAAAATGTGATGGTGCGTGGTGGTTTTTCTATCAGGGGTTTTCAGTACCATGTGTGAATTGATGATGATGAATAGCTACAGCCAGTGCAGGAAGAGTCCTAGTCGTTTAGTCACAACCCTCTTTGTCACATGGCAATTTATCACAGTAAATTATTTTACTGTTTTATAATTTTAGTTTTGGAATTAATACTGTAATTTTTCCTTCACATTGTGCATTGCATAATTATCTTCATATTGGAGTTTGTATTTAAAAATTATTCCTAATAACCTGTACAAAAATTAATAGTTGGCCTATATGAGGAAACTTGTATGATTTGCAGTTATATGTTAACATTAATCCACTTCTGAAACTGGCAGATAATGCACAAAAGAAATCGCACGTGCCTATTTTGGCAAAATTTAATTGCGGATTTCTTCTGAAGACGCCCATAAAAAGTGTGTACATGGGAGTTTGGTTTGCCCCCATGCAACAAATCGCCATCCTCGCGTCAGTTCACTTAATATTTCGGAGCAAATGAATTTAATTTGCATAACACCTGTGTGTGGTGGGGTCATGAAGCTGGTGGAATATGTGTCCAAACTCGCCCACATTGAGAGTCTGACCCTGCAATTTAATTCCTTCACACCACCAATTATTGCGCACCAAATTTATGAAAATGTTACCTATTGTGAGAACAAAGAATGTTTTAATGTTTCTTAGGAGTGCCGTCAGTCATGTGACATAAATTACAACTTTTTACTGCAAAATCCTCTGGCTCTGCGACTCGAGGAAATGGTTTTCACGTAGGTAGATTTTTAATATTCATAAACATTCAATACCAGTTAAAATCAAAAGAATTGGTGAGCAATTTCTGGATATTTCAGGTTTTGAAGGATAACATTTTCATTGTATTATTGGAATTTATCTTAGATTGAAAACTATATTATTTTGTCAAATATTTTTAATGCGATTAAATGAGAAATCTTTATTCAAAGTCATGGAATAAATTCTTGAAACCAGCATTCACACGCAATATGCACTTTTAATATTATTCATGCATGCATGGCTGCTACTCAACATGACATTTGGAAAGAAAATTATTCGTATGCAAAGTAACGACAGTTTTGAATAATCGACTCAGATATTGGTGGCTACCCGGCAGGACAGCAAACTTTGCTACCATAAAAGCTGATAGCAAATACATTTTCGAACTTTGGAGAGGTGGATCGCGTGGTACATATATGTTTTTTATAAAAAAAAGTAAATATTGGAAAACTGAAAAGGTGAAATGAATGTTCCATGATATTCACCACACTAACGGAACGATATTATTAAGTAACAAATTGACACATTCCAGAAAAATGAAAAAATTATTCACAAAGTTGCTAGCATTGCAAATTCGTACATTGGGCACATGTGAACTCTTGTCTGGACTTGAGTTACATTTTTGTTAAAGTCAGTGTAGCTATCATGCTCTTGTCATTCCTATCTGCCAACTATCACTATTTTTTACCCAAACGAACTCAAAATGGCGACAATAGCTGGACTGATTTCAACACAGAAAAAGCCCAAAATATGACTTTGTGATTACTTTCGAAAATATTTGTGGGAGGTGCCAATGGATTTATTAGCATTTTTCTATTTTTGGGATCATCCATAAATTACGTCACACAAAAAGGTCCTCTTTTGGACCCTCCCACCCCCATGTCACACCATTGTCAACTATTTTTGC